>JARFJB010002156.1:0-235000 GCA_036346205.1 Vesta saturnalis | reverse complement strand
ACACACATACACACATACACACACATACACACACACACACACACACACACACACACACACACACACACACACACAACATTACTCGCAAACGGAAGCGCTGGGGCAGTTGCTGGCGCATACGCAGACACAGGAACAGACAGTCATAGGTACAGGTACAGGTACAGACACAGACCCAGGTACACATCCACGCACGCACGCAGACACAGGCACAAACACAGACGCAGACACACACCCAGATGCAGTGCAGACGTGTGTTATTGTATACATTATAATCTTGAGTTGCGTATTTTTGGTGTTTCTAAAAAAAGGAAAATCGTGTTTGATTTTATTTTGATTGGCTTATATTCCCATACGGGGTATTGTCAAGGGCTTCTTCTATCTCCTCAGGGAGATCATCAAGGAGTTGTGTTAGGGGAGTTGAATTTGGGTTTGGGTTTTTGCATGGAAATGGGGGTAATTGGTAGTTGTAGGGAGTGATAATGATCTCTCCGGTAGAGACTGTTGCCGAAAATTCTTTTGTAATATTTGTATTCTATTTGTGATGAGTTCATTAGGGTATCTGAAAGGTAGCTTGTGCACGCGTTTAAGTATTCGAAGGCTCGGAAATACATAACAGAGCGTATGTATGTTTTGTAGGTATTCTCTACTATTTTAGGATGGCAACCTCTGATTCGACCCCAGGACACCAAATAGGTTTGCTCGGTTACGTATCCCGTCTAGTGTTCTTTGTAAATTGGGGAGCCAGTTTAGGGTTCTGGTGAAAAGGATTCATAAGTAAGTGGTTTCTTGTTGAAATGTGAATCTTTCGTTATTAAGGACAAAGGAAACATTGTCGGCAGGTTGGGAAATTTGTCCTCGTGCTAGTTATGATGTTGGATCGCTTGTGTTTTGCTTTGACTGACGGAGACTCTACCGGTTAACCCAGTTGGAAAAATTCCAAATGGTTTTGGATATAAGCCGGGAGGCGGTTCGCTGTTTCGACGCACTGCACAGAAAGCAGTGTTGCATACTTTGACTCGAAGTGACCGATTAGTCAGGTATGGGAATAGTAGTTTGAAGAAATGATCTGGGATGTTTAGGTTACGGATCTGATCAAAGATACCGACGTACCAGACCCTGTCAAATGCTTGCTTATTGTCCAGACACACAGCGAAGTTGCATTGCTTATGATTGAACAGTCTGGTGGTCTCTGTAAACAGCTTCATCAAGGTATCGTAACATGTTCGGCTAGGACGGAAACCGAATTGGCTGTTAGGAAGGAGTTGGTTGCATTCTAGGTAGTCCCTAAGTCATCTGGTCAGAATCTGCTTAAAGTATTTTCTAGGCAGTTTAAGAAAGAGGTTCATAGGAGGAGGGTGAAGTAGGGTCGGAGCGCGGTTTGTGTATCATGACGGTGAAAGCCGATTTCTAGTCCGTCGGAAAGTGGTAGATGACAGTGAGTAATCTGGGGGTTCGGTCGGGCAAGTGTCGGAGTACTTCAGGTTACGGCCGTTTTGGCCTGGGACTCACTATGCAACACGTAGATATACCACCCATTACAGACACGAAAAAATATATAAGTGAACGCGCATACGTTTTCTCCATTCCCAAAACTGCAGTTACCTACTAATTTACGTAAGCGATTCAAACCTCTCTGACAATAGTAGTTCCATTTGCTCTTCAGGAGGATCAAACACCAAATTTGAAATTTATAACCGCTTCCGTACTGTATTCTGTATTCTGTATCTGTATCAAAATAATCTTCGTCGCCAATGTAATATTTTTCCGTTAACCTAGATTACTGTCGTCATTACAGACGTAACAAAAAATAATGATAATCAATAAACCAAAATCTCAAATGAAAAGTAAAAAAATTCCTTCATCAACTACAAAATAGCTGCTAATCCTCAATCGGCCGAACACATTTGCTTGAAACAGCTAAGAACGCTCTCGATCAACTCACAAACAAAAAATCCTCCGTTTGGGAGATACGACAGATACACAGATAAACGGACACACGGATACACGGATACACGGATACACGGATACACGGATACACGGATACACGGATACACGGATACACGGATACACGGATACACGGATACACGGATACACGGATACACGGATACACGGATACACGGATACACGGATACACGGATACACGGATACACGAATACACGGATATACGGGTAGACAGATACACAGACACACATATACACTTGGAGAAATCCAGCGCTGGAGAGAGGGCGTTTATTGGGGCAGTTTTTGGTTTTTATCAAATATTTCTAAAACGTGTATATTTCAAAGATATAAATTACCTAGATACAGACCTTAATAATATCGATTAATTATATTCTATGCAATGTTTTGATACGACGCGACGCGTAATTTTCGACAAAAAGTTCCTAAGGTAGAATTTAAGTATTAGTTCAAAATTTTTCGTTATCTGAATAACGATAAATTTGATAAGAAAAGTGTAGACGTATTTTTTAAAGAAAATTTAATTTTACATAACTTTTCTTGAAATTTTTTTAATATAACGCAAGGTAAGTCAATAAATTGATTAAATATGAATGAAAATGGTTATACTGCATTATTGATTTCTTATAGAAGCGGGCGGCCTTGGAATTTTTTGTTAGCATGTTAACATGTTTATGTTAATATCTATCAGAGTATCATACATGAAGTTTTAACCTCATTCTGACAGATTATTTTTGATAAATAACACTATGGGCCAAACAGATAAATAATAGATAAATTATTTTTGAAACGTTATAGCGAATTAACTGTAATAATAGAGGATAATCTATAATAGAGTCTGAAAATTTAAGATCTGAGCCATTCATGCTTACAGCAGGAAAGAATCGATCGTTTTTGGTGGACAAAGCAACACTGAGTTTTGTTAGCATTAAATTTAACTAGAGTATCACTTTCCCCTTCAAGGATATGTTGAATGTCTTTATTGATTATTTGCGGATTACTCCGGGTTAGTCGTTGAAGAAATAAGATTATTTATGTGTAGCAGAAAAAGTGTATGCGCTATACTAATCCCTGTTGTACGCCCGCGTTAATGCCAACTTCTTTTGAAAAGAAGCCATCAACTGCGACAAAATGGAAGTAATGCCAATTGGTTGGTAGTTGGAGGGATCGGTCTTATTGCTTTTCTTGGAAATAGGTTGAACATTTGCTAACTTTCATGGTGAGGGAGATTCGCCAGAAGACATAGAGATTGAATAGAGCTTACATAGGACTGATACTAGTCGGGGAGCATTACTTTAAGATAATAGCTGGAATACCGTCTGTCATTGATTATAACCACTTAACTTCACTCTGCATCTTTTCCTGCTACCTAAATTATTTTTTTTGTGATATCGATACTTATCTTTCGATCCTTACCATCCTAGTCCGCCTGATCCAGTCCACTCTAGATTTACTTTTTGCATAGGACGTTTTATTACTCGGAAGACATTACCCGCGTGAACCTTCCCAAATACCTGCATCACTCACCAAGTATTGTATCACTCGCACGCAGGTCGTACATCCCACCGTCTAGTGTACAACCTATACCACCCGAAAGTGCAACCTATCATCCGCAGAAACGGATTCCGAGGACACCATATACCACATACACAAAAACGTGTTTGTCACTTGTTACTTTAACACTTAGTTTAAGAACACAACTTACATATTCTCTTAATCTCAAAGTCAAACTAATAAACAGATGCGTACTAACTTTAACAACTACTGCTCCTACTTACAGAGCAACACACAAAGCTGACACCGTAGCGCCGCCTTAATTGCCAGAAGCTATTTCTTGTCCACCCGCTTTCAGCTTTTAGTTACATTCGCACTACTATCACGAATGTATTGCTGTAATGGAGCAATATCTTACTTAATGCCCTTTCTGACGCTCTTCTAGTTTATGCATCTCGTCAACTCAGTAATTTTAGATGGAATCAGGCACATTTTTTTATCATCTTGGTACTACAATACTAGATTAGATTATCCGTTCTGAACCCTTAGCCCACTATTTCCACTGACAGTGCTTTACAGGCATTATGATCACTTCGAATAAACCCATCTGGTCAATATTTTACTTTGGCTAGCACTCTTGTTGAAGCTGCTTGCAAGGACTACTAAATCGTTCAAACGGTTTCTCTGCAAATTAAGCAAGCATTTGGCAGAGTCTGATACGCATCCTTTTCGATAAAATCCGTACTCTGGGTATCCCAAATTACTTCTCAAAACCCCTCGTTTCATACTTGACTAATCGGTTAGTACGGGTCAAAGTAGGAAACACTTTTTCCAATTCATTTTAATCCACATCAGGCGTATTGCAAAGATCTGCCTTAACCCTTATTCTATACACCATTTTGAATTTTGACTTTTCCACTGTTACACAACCTGGAGTTTCTCTTGCGCGGTTGGCGCTGCTTTCTGCATAGTGTATCCGAAATCCCGTCTTATATCAAAAACCCTCCACAGGTTTTCTACAACTTGTCCTTGTTATGGATGTTCTAACTCCCTTATACAGAAACATCAGTTCTTTCTTCCATTGCTTCATGAGAACGCAAAATCCGAAGAGGAATACACAGAGTACCTTTCAGATACCCTGATAACCGCACTCTGCGATACGCACACATATCCATTACAGACACGGAAAAAACCTAAACGCAAATTTACACATCCCCTGTCCAATTTAACACCTCTCCAAGAACGTATAAGAATCGCTAAACATTACTTCCTATGCACACCAAACCTCTCCGTCTCTCCAGTGAGGACCAATGCAAAAGACACGGCAAACGAATATGTTATAACTGCACACAAATACACACCACACTACTTTTAATTAAACAAACTGACTAATCAAAACCATACGTCTTAACTTGCTAATATACGAAACACAATAAAAAATCAAACATTTTCCTTTTTTTAACACCAAAATATTTGAGACTCATTAATAGTAATAATCTTTATTGTGTTAAAAACGTGTTCAAGCACATATACTCGTCGGTTTAAAAACAAAACAAAACAAAAACAAAGATAACTATAAAATATATCATTATTGTAATCATCAATACAATACCACTAACACATCACAAACCCTACAATAGAAGAATGACCAAAGCAGAAGAGAAAGAAAACTCCTGAGAAGTTTACTTTAACTAACTATTATGGTAAGAATATAAGTAAGGTACTAACAATAAGCATGAGCACACTAACAAGAAAAATGTGACTTAGATAAGGAGTTTACATGGGAGTGAGAGAACGATACCCCGTACGCCAACAAAAATTGTCTCTCTCGCTGTTGCGTAGAAGCTTACTCAAAAAAAAGCTTTTAATTTAAATAGAATAGCTGTATACCTATTATCTGTTTATCCTGTAAACCTGTTTTCTGATACCGATATCCTGTACACCTACCAAAACTACCCCTCTCACTTTTGAATAAATTTCTTATCTATCTCTCTCGCCTCATGTAAATTCCTTACGTGAGCCAGAAGTGACATAGCTATACTGCAATTTTTTTTTGTATACCATCTGTGTCTGCATTATTTGTTTACCTTATCTTCTAGTAGGGACATGAATTAACCCTTGTGCTACACATTTATCTTGTGCAATTGTAGTGTCCGTGTGCAATTCTCTCTGCGTTTTGTTCTGATCCATCAATTTACGCAGGCATTCACTATGTTCTACCTTAAATGCAATGTGTTAGAACGAGAAAGTATTTTATTTTGTTATTTTGGCTGACGAAAAGGTTGGTTGCACAGAGGTCTAAGTGGACGTCTTAAATCATCTGGGCTGAGCGCAATCCGATTACGATTTCGTTTTACGGCAGTATTGTTCTGCTTTTCACTATTGCCATTTATACATTGTTTGATCACTGTAAATAACGCTTTTCAGCTGCTGCATTAATGAAAGGCTTTGTCCTCACTAATTGACTCACTCATAAATCAACGCCCAGGTCAGATCGTTAGGGAGGATTTTTTGAAACTCAACCCTAAGGAATTGATATTAAGGGTTGAAAAAATAAACCTTTTAGTAAACTCAGACAATTGCAGATTTGAATATCGGGGAATCAATTCTCATTAATAATCGAACGGATCCATATTTCACTGATTTTTGAAATTTTACCTCAGGGGATGAAATCGGGTTCCAATGGGGATGAATTGCTTAAACAAAGTAGATATGTCCTAAATCCGCCAAGTCCAGAAACATGAAAATTGATATTTAGATGTTTCTTAAAAAAATAAAGAATCACGTGTTTTGACTTTTCTCCGAAATCATCCCTGAACGGGTTGACGCGGGGGGGATGAACAAGGAAGCAAACTAACTTTCCGAACCAAGTATACCATGTGTAGTATCACGAGGATGGACAATAGTTGACAAAAACAAGGTAAAGTCAATTCTAAAATTAATCATCACTTACTAATTAACTTACTCATCAATCAACGCCTAGGTCAGACCGTTAAGCCTAGGAACTTCAACGTTGGTTAACAGGTACCCCTTATCACATAGGCGCACATTAAGAGGAGATTTTTTGAAACTCAGCCTTTAAGGGGTAGAAATTATTGGCTGAAAAAATAGGCTTTTTCGTACACCCAGACAATTAGAGATCTGAAAATCAATTTTCTACTAATCGATTGAACCCATGTTTCACCGTTTTTGGAACTTTTACCTCAGGGAGATGAATGAAATCGGGTTCCAAGGAAGGATAAGTTGTTTGAACAAAGTGAATATCTTAAAAGCCGTTAAGGCCAGAAACAAGAACATTGCTTTTTAGATGTTCCTTAAAAACATCTAAATCATCTCCCAACGGGTAGAAACGGGAGGGATGTAGGTACAAGGAAGCAAATTAATTTCTGAACCAAATATACCGTATGGAGTATTACGAGGACGGAAAATAGTTGACAAAAACAAGGAAAAGACAACCAATATGAAGATCATTATGAATTTTATGAATTCAATTCGGGAAAGTGCTAAGCGGGAGGAAACGGGGTGAAATGAGGCTTGTTGGGTTCATTGAGACTTACAGCAAAAGCATCTTAGAGATCTTTGAAATCCAATTTAAACATGATTTCGAGAGTACGTTCAGAAGGCGTTTGAAAAGCAATATCAAAAGGTGGGAAGTAGGGGTTGAAATTCAAGTCCCGGGTCAGATTGTTAAACCTAGAAACTTCAAAATTTGGTAAAGTGATTTAAGTTTTCTGAACCAAATATACCATGTGGAGTATTACTTGAATGAAATCTCCGTTTAGGAGATGTCCATTTAGGAGATATAGTAATTTTCATACATTTCATTTTCATTCATTTTTTACGCAACTTACATTTTTTAATTAAAACAAAAATCAAAATTTAGTGGCTAAGGTTAACTAAACTACGTATTAGTGAAAAACGGTCGGTGGAGTTTGTAAGATAAACTTGAAAACGATAAATCTAGAGTACACGGTAAGCGCTACAAGGTAAACTAAACGGAAAAGGGCCGTACATTTTTCAGAAATTAGGGAAGACCTATTCGGTCTCCATTAGTGTCTGAAAAAAAAAGGAAAAGCAACGTGTTTTGTTCCCTCCTCCAAGGCAAGGGCAGCCCGCTCGAGCTTTCTACTCTTCTTCACCACAGCCAAGGATTCCCAGCATACATATATACATTACGTGTATATGTATGATGGGATTAAGGATAAGTGCGGTCAGGATAGGGTCGGCAGGAATGGAGTTAGGGTTCTGAGGTAGAAGATACTACCCCAGCATTTGCCTAAATAGCCGCACATGATGTGCGTATACGCAGTGATCATGCCGCTGTATTATGTGTATGAGGAAAACCTCATACAAGGTAGACGTAATGGGGATCCAACCCATTACCTCCCGAATGCTAAGCAGGCTGAGTTACCACAGATCCAACCAGCTCGGTGTCTGTTGGCATACCATCCCGTTGCAAAGCATGGGTATTTTACTAGTAATTATATGTATCTAATTAATATTTAATTATGAAGCAAGTAACTTTACGCAACTTTCTAATCATATAAAGTATTTAATGCACTTTTAACAAATTTGTTTACATATTAATCTCTACAAATAATGTGTCATTAACAAAGGCACTAACGTACGTAGAATATAGTAGGTATATAAAATCGAATAATTACCGTCAGTTTTGTTTTAATTACTTTCAGTTATTGTTGAGATTTCTGACAGTGATCTTCGACTAGTTCCTAATACCTAATATTTTAAATATTGAATATTTTAAAGTATAACTGTGAAAATGTCAACATTAGGTGGTGGAAAGGCCGTGCACAAGCAAGCTCAAGAAGTAGTGTACAATAATTTTAATTATCTTGCAACACTATTTCCAAATAAATCGAACCAGAAAATTAAGCAACGTGTTCATGATTGTTCTGAACGGAGTATGAAAGAAGCAAAGATATTTCACTCGGAAAATAATGGAAATCCAGTATTCACTTCACCAAAGACGGGGAGTAATAAAATAGGCGAGATTTCAAGAGTACTACATTATGAAATAAACCACATACGGAATGTTGGCTACAATTTTCAAAATACCGAAAGCTGCCGATCTGCAATTGATAATGTGCAACAAAAATTGGAAAATGAACTATGTATATAAATAACATCCTTCTCACAAATGTAGTAATGTTTCTGTAGATCCCTCGTACAATTAACATTACGTTCCGTTAGGTTTGTACACAGGATATAATTTCCTGTGGAGGTTGTGAAATTAGATAAATATAAAAATGTTCACTTCCAGCGATAATAAAACAATATTATTTGAATTTAATTCTTCAGCATAAATCTTTCTTAACACGTATTCGCTATTTGTTTTTCCTTAATTCATGAAATTGAATTTTATTTTGTGATAAGTGTTCATTCAAATTAATGATTTTTGCAGCCTTCAGATTAGGAATAATTAAGCACACAGTACTAATAAAAGAATGTAAATAATTGTGAAAATAAATACATAAAGACTATGGAATTAGAAGATCAAGAAGTAGATAGCAACAATAAGGATAAATCGTTTATTGATAATATTTTATGTGAAATGAAAAATCAATTCAATAGAACAGAAAAGAAACTAGCACCAGACTTAATCACTATTCCTACCTCTGATGAAGTTTTTAACAATGGAGAAGGTAATTTTGGCCTTTTTTTTATCGTCTCATTTATGTTTGGTTTACAGTGGATGTTAATTCCATGGACAAAACATCTAATATTAAACTTGATGAAGTAGAAGTTTTATCAGAAAAGTCACCAATAGAATTGAAAAATGAAGAACCTGTAGAGGTGGAAAAACATATAGAAACTGTGAATGATGAGGAAACACAATCTAATGATAAAGATGCTCATGAAGAACTGGATGAAAAACCTCGAATAGTATTAACATTTCGCAAGCCATCTGTAGACGATAGTTTTAAAACTAAGCCTAAAAATGCAGAAGGTATCACTTTCATTAATGTACTTTTTGCTATCACCTTAACATTTGATTTTAACAGGTACTTCGGGTACTGGTCGAAGAACTTTAAGAGCTAAATTGCAAATTGTAGATGATGATAAGATGATTTTAAAGAGGTCTTCAAGAAGACGAAGTAGAGATTGCAACGAATCAGTTTTACAAAGTGCAATAGCGAGAAAAGAAAAATCGTACAATGAAGCAAATAAACCTCAAAGACTTACAAGGCAATTAAAAGCCACTCCTAAAATATTAGAAAATTTGGCTAATGCAGCTTTAAAGTTAGAAAAAAATAAACCAGATAAACCAAAGTATGCTGAGAAACATAAAATTGTTGGAAATGATAGTGATGAATCGGAAGAAAATATTCAAAGTGAATCTGATTTAGAAAGTGATAAAATGTACAAGAAAGTGAAGTATAAACATAATAAAAGTACAAGAAATGTAAAGCGATCCAAAAATGAATCATGTAGAGAATCAGATTCAGATCAAAGTAGTGAATTAAATGAAACGGGTGTAAAGTACAATTGTAATACGTGTGATGGTAAAAACAAAAATTATAAAACACGTTCTTCTAATGAAGATACTGCATGTCGGAGATCTTATAGATTATCCTCAAAGTATTATATGTACAATTGTTATTTGTTAAGTCTAATTTTTTGTTTTTAGAAATAAGGATGACTCTAGTGCAACTGATGATTCTGGAAAGTCAATGGAAAGAAGTATGGCTGGGGATAATTCTTTTTATTTCACTGACAGTGAATGTCAATCTACAGGAGCTGAATTGATTGCTTCTCGTCTTTGTCTTTGTGTTCAAAAAACTCAGTTGTATGTTTCTACTATGGATGATGGTAATTTATATATATTAATAATTAATTAATACAGTTTCCATAGCAATATCACCATTCTCTTTTCATTGCAAAATCAAGTGATTTAATTTTATCATATCAGTAACAAATGGTTCGTCTATTTTAACCCTTAACTGGAGAGGTACAATATTTGATACATAAACTGAGACGTGTCGTCTGAGAGACTACTCTTTTGACAAGGCAAATTAATAAATAAGAAATTTTATTGAAAATGGGTAAAATAATCAGTATTCACTTACATTAAGAAGAATAAAAGTAGATGTATAACAGATAATTTGTTAATACACAAAACAATTTTACCCTACATAATTCAACTAAAAAAATACAATTTTTTTATTTAGCACCTATACTACGTTCAGGGGTGAGACTGTGGTACAGTGCTTATGGCAAACAGTGCCAGCGATGCCATGTCTCCAAACGTGTGCATTGCACCGTTTACAAATTGGGCTATTGTAATATAGCATTCTGACAAAATTGATTTTTCAAAGAAAATTTATAAAAAAAACAACTGCAATTTATAGATACAATATAATAGAATCCTTTGTGACATTAGAAATATAAAAACAAAACGTGCAAAAAATGGAAAATTACAAAAAAAAAGGCAGAAATATAATTATAATGTTTTGTTATTATCGCAGTAAAATAGTAGAAAACCTATACAAAAGTTGAATACTATCAAAATAAAATAAGATATGGTCAAAAACGCAGGAAATACAAAATAAAAATTTTATAAACATAGAAAATTTATACAAAAATTACATTGAAAATAATGACAAATTTAAATGAAAAAGCAAAAAATTCCATAAGAAAATTAATAATATAAAAATGTCTTAAAATTGAATTTTAGTCGGATAACATTGAGAAAAATACATTAAACACACAAAAAGGTGGAAAATGACAAACGAAATATAAAAATATAATTAGGGTGAATAAACATTTGTAGTCTGTATTGTCATTATCACTATCACTATGTTGATGATTTATAATTATAATAATGTGTTCAATATCATCTAACAAATTATCGACTTCACACATTTTCTGCTCCATTATGATTTATGTAGTTCTTCCATTTTTCTGGCGTAATTCGCAAATATGCTTCACTGATTAAATTTTGAACTTCATTCTCCTTAAAATTCGTGTTATGTCCCGCTACGTACCTTAAATGAAAAAAAAATGCATATAAAAATATTGGATTTCTTGGGATGAATCAGATTAAAACCCACTAATATGTTTTCCTCATGAAAAATACTGAAACAATGAATGATCTATATATAACAGATTAATACCAAAAGTATGCAAGAAATGTTAATTACCTTTTTACTTCATTTCACACTAATTCTATAGGATTCAGTCAGCAGTGGTAAGAGGGGGAGTCTCAAAACTTTGACATAGTGCCTTTCTGCAATATCTTCTATTTTGTAACCATCATAGTTTCGTTTGAAGGCCTTGACCACTTCCAACAATTCTCTTTTTAAACAGTCCCCTTCAAAAAATAAATCTTTCAACCGAAGACATGCTTGAATTTCGGCTTTATTTGAATTATTATTTGGAGCTTTTTCGGTAAATTCGGAATCAACTAATTTTCGAATCATTTTTCATCATTAATTAAATTAATGGTATTTTTCTTAGCCAAAAAAGTCATCTCTGCCCCACCAATAAACTCATTATTGCATCCTGCATGTAACAGGACAAACTGTGGACCATGAGCTGTAGGACCTTTCAAACCTGTGGTTAATCCGCAAATAAATACATCCCGATGGGATTTAATGGATTTATCGACCAATTCTCTTGATACACTATGTCCGATGTTTACCCACGACTTATCTAAATACACGATATTGTATTCATCCTTACGATAATTCCATATATCGCGCCAAGTGATTATTTCTCATTTTAACACACTTCATTACCATTTAGTGCAACTAACACAGAATGTAATGTAGGCGGTGTATTTTCCAGATAAAATTGGTGCACTGTTCTGTGAATTTCCATCCTGAACACTTCGTCGTATCTATTTTCACGGGATGTAACAATTTGGCGCTTTATGGGCCTTTATTTTGGGGGAAGTAGTCCACCTGATGAAGCGTATTCTTGTCGCACAGTGTAAAGCGTCCTTTCGCCCACCCACTCATTTCAGATACTTTTTTGGTTATGTTGGACATCGAATTGTTAGTTTTATTTAAATGGTAATTTACAAGATTCACTAGTATTTGCTTTTCTGAAACTTGCAAAGATTGACTAGGCTTCCATTTAACAATTTCTTCCATTTCCAACAATCAAAGCAATAATAATCAATCAAAGTATCGACCACAATATACACTACACTGCACTGAATAATACCAACACGCTTTGCGAACAGATAAAGAATAAACATATTTTGTACAAAAATTACTTTAATGGCCTATAAGGTATTTAGGTACTTAGCATTAGAAAGTAGTTAGGAATCAGTCAAATTTACAAAATAAACCAATCACAAATGTAATTACCTAACAATAATCATCGTATATAATAAAACAGGTCATTAACTGACAACAGATAAAGAGTAAACATATATTTCGTATTAGAAAGTAGTTAGGAATCAGTCAACTTTACAAAATAAACCAATCACAAATGTAATTACTTAACAGTACTCATCGTATATAATAAGATAGGTCATTAACTGACATTAACAGACAATGAGTAAATGTATTTTGTACAAAAATTAGTTTAATGGCACAATCAAAAATGTAATTAAATTATCGTATAGTAAGACGGGTCATTAATAGGATAAAATAAAAAAAAAATAAAGAAAATACGTAAAAAAAAAAGGTTAAAAATTACATCAAATATTCTCTCACTCACGTGGTATATGCAAATTCATCATATGTTCTTGTACCAGTCGCATTGCCAGTTGTTTTGCAAAAATACCCTTTTGTTACCGGATTTTCTTATAACACTGGTGTAATATATAGCTATTGACAACAGAAACGTCCAAAATGCGAAAAAAAATTATTACAGGCCATCTTCGTGATTCGACGACTTGATGAACTCTGAGCATTTCTCATCTCTGTTTCCATTATAATATGCAATTATTTCCGGCTTTTTAATTGTAGCATCATTAGCAATATTCTATCATGCATGGAGAATAATAACCTTCATCATCATCAGTCCTGTGAGTCCCGAAGAACTATAGGGCACCTTCAGAGGCGTTTCAAGACAGTTCGAATAAATTAATTCAAGATTGCCATTGTTGCACTAATGCACTCATTCAAAATTTCACTTTCTCTTTGGTTTAGTTTAATTTAATTTTCCTTTACTTGAACTTTAAGTTTGCACATTTATGAGTTTAACACATTGATATGTTTAACAAGTTTTAATGGGTTACGAACGTAACAAACTTAATGTGGTGCTTAATCTTCTACAATACCTCCAGGATTCGCGTACAATTTATTGACGAAAATTCTCCAGGTGTCTTTATTTTGGGCTGATTACTTTACTTGATTCCATGTTACATTTATCTTTTTACAATCTTTCAATACATTTCTCTTCCATGTCAAGTTTGGTCTGCCCTGCTTCCTTTTTCCGTTTACAGGGTACTCGAGAGCTTGTCTTGTTATGCCCGTAATTGGTTTTCTTAAAGTGTGCCTGATCCAGTTTCATCAGCGTCTTTTTATATTTAAGTGGATAGGTTCTTGTCCCATAATGTTCCATATCTACATAAAAGAAGACAAGTTGTTGAATACCAAGGTTTTTCGTCTTACGAATACATTGCTACAAGCGGAGTTCCACACGGATCAAATTTGGGTCCACTTCCGTTTTTGTCGTTTTTCAATTCTGTGGGTGATAGTTTTAATAATAGATATCTATTGTATGCGGACGACCTAAAAGTGTTTAAAATAGTTGAATGTATAAGTGACTGTATTTCTCTGCAGAATGATCTTGAGTTATTGCTCAATTGGTGCCAAGATAATGATCTTAACGTTAAACACTGATAAATGTTGTGTGATGTCACACTAGAAAAACCATCAATATAGTTTTTGATTACAATATTAAAAATAATAAGTTGTCCAGGGTCAACAAATATACAGATCTATGTATAATATTTGATGGTAAACTGACATTTAACTTGCATGTTATTCAAGTTGTCAGGGATTGTGATCGATTACTAGGTTTTATTAGAAGGAACAGTAAGTTGTTTAATTCATTGAAAACTTTAATTACCTTATATAATGCTTATATTATTAGTAAATTAAGTGCATGTATTATTTGGTGATTTTTAAAGTATCTTTATCAATTCTTATTAGATGAATTCAATTTTATTCCTTTATATAGGAAGCATCACTTATCAGATATTTGTTAATTTGTATAAGCTAGTACACAATAGGGTCGATGACATAACAACCACATCCCAACTGAATTTACATGTTCCTAGAATCAATTCACGTCAATCATTACTTTCTTATAAAAAACCTAGATGTGACCACTATTTTAATTCTCCCATATACAAAATGTTAAATGATATGTATAAATATAGTCAAAAGTTGTCTAGGTTTTTTAAATAAATCAACTACACTGGGTTCTATAACTAATTTAATTGCAGTGAAGTATATTAAAAGGTTGTACTATTACATAAATTCTTCTAATACTGGTTAAGATTACTTATTTTAAGATTACAACTGTTTATGTTGAGATTGATAGCAAATTACGCTTGTAGTATTCTTCATTTGCGCGGGTTGAAATCGGCAACTTGCCCGTGATCTTCATCACTCGTCGTCTCGCTATCAACTGACTAAATAACGGTTGGTGTTACACCTTAATGACTGATTGATCGCGACGGTTATCTTGGACATTGCGTCGCTCCAGACTTAAGTAAGAATGCGACGCCAAACGTAAACACCGAGCGCTGCATGATTAACATCGTCTAACGGCTTCATGAATCCATACTAAAGGTACGTAAATAGGCGGATTGGCGAAATCAGTAATGACAATATCGTACTTACACCGCATTTTTAACATTTAGCATTTAGTGCAACTAACACAGAATGTAATGTAGGCGGTGTATTTTCCAGATAAAACTGGTACACTGTTCTGTAAATTTCCATCCTGAACACTTCGTCGTGTCTATTTTCACGAGATGTAACAATTGTGCGCTTTATGGGCCTTTATTTTGGGGAAGTATTCCAGCTGGTGAAGCGTATTCTTGTCACACGGTGTAAAGCGTCTTTTCGCCTACGCCACTCATTTCGGAAACGTTTTTGATTGTGTTGGACATCGAATCGTTAGTTTTATTTAAAAGGTAATTGAGAAGATTAATTAGTATTTTCTTTTCTGAACATGCAAAGATTGATCAGGCTTGCGTTTAACAGTTTCTTCCACTACCAACATTCAAAGCAATAATACTCAATCAAAGTATCGACCACAGTATACACTTCACTGCACTGAATAATACCAACACCTTCGTGAGCAGATAAAGAATAAACATATTTTGTACGAAAATTACTTTAATGGCCTATAAGGTATTTAGGTATTTAGCATTAGAAAGTAGTTAGGAATCAGTCAAATTTAGAAAATAAACCAATCACAAATGTAATTACTAACAATAATCATCGTATATAATAAGACAGGTCATTAACTGACAACAGATAAAGAGTAAACATATATTTCGTATTAGAAAGTAGTTAGGAATCAGTCAAATTTACAAAATAAACCAATCACAAATGTAATTACTTAACAGTACTCATCGTATATAATAAGATAGGTCATTAACTGACATTAACAGACAAATGAGTAAATGTATTTTGTACAAAAATTAGTTTAATGGCACAATCAAAAATGTAATTAAATTATCGTATAAGTAAGACAGGTCATTAATAGGATAAAATAAAAAATAAAGAAAATACGTAAAAAAAGGTTTAAAATTACATCAAATATTGTCTCACTCACGATATGTAAATTCATCATTCGCCTCTTCATATGTTCTTGTACCAGTTCCATTGCCAGTTGTTTTGCAAAATACCCTTTTATTACCAGATTTTCTTTATAACACTGGTGTAATATGTAGCTATTGACAACAGAAACGTCCAAAATGCGAAAAAAATTATCAAAGGCCATCTTCGTGATTCGACGACTTGATGAACTCTGAGCATTTCTCATCTCTGTTTCCATTATAACATGCAATTACTTTCCGGCTTTTCAATTGTAGCATCATTAGCAATATTCTATCATGCATGGAGAATAATAATCTTCATCATCATCAGTCCTGTGAGTCCCGAAGAACTATAGGGCACCTTCAGAGGTGTTTCAAGACAGTTCGAATAAATTAGTCCAAGGATTGTCCATTGTTGCACTAATGCACTCATTCAAAATTTCACTTTCTCTTTGGTTTAGTTTAATTTAATTTTCCTTTACTTGAACTTTAAGTTTGCACATTTATGAGTTTAACACATTGATATGTTTAACAAGTTTTAATGGGTTACGAACGTAACAAACTTAATGTGGTGCTTAATCTTCTACAATACCTCCAGGATTCGCGTACAATTTATTGACGAAAATTCTCCAGGTGTCTTTATTTTGGGCTGATTACTTTACTTGATTCCATGTTACATTTATCTTTTTACAATCTTTCAATACATTTCTCTTCCATGTCAAGTTTGGTCTGCCCTGCTTCCTTTTTCCGTTTACAGGGTACTCGAGAGCTTGTCTTGTTATGCCCGTAATTGGTTTTCTTAAAGTGTGCCCGATCCAGTTTCATCAGCGTCTTTTTATATTTAAGTGGATAGGTTCTTGTTCCATATCTACATAAAAGAAGACAAGTTGTTGAATACCAAGGTTTTTCGTCTTACGAATACATTGCTACAAGCGGAGTTCCACACGGATCAAATTTGGGTCCACTTCCGTTTTTGTCGTTTTTCAATTCTGTGGGTGATAGTTTTAATAATAGATATCTATTGTATGCGGACGACCTAAAAGTGTTTAAAATAGTTGAATGTATAAGTGACTGTATTTCTCTGCAGAATGATCTTGAGTTATTGCTCAATTGGTGCCAAGATAATGATCTTAACGTTAAACACTGATAAATGTTGTGTGATGTCACACTAGAAAAACCATCAATATAGTTTTTGATTACAATATTAAAAATAATAAGTTGTCCAGGGTCAACAAATATACAGATCTATGTATAATATTTGATGGTAAACTGACATTTAACTTGCATGTTATTCAAGTTGTCAGGGATTGTGATCGATTACTAGGTTTTATTAGAAGGAACAGTAAGTTGTTTAATTCATTGAAAACTTTAATTACCTTATATAATGCTTATATTATTAGTAAATTAAGTGCATGTATTATTTGGTGATTTTTAAAGTATCTTTATCAATTCTTATTAGATGAATTCAATTTTATTCCTTTATATAGGAAGCATCACTTATCAGATATTTGTTAATTTGTATAAGCTAGTACACAATAGGGTCGATGACATAACAATCACATCCCAACTGAATTTACATGTTCCTAGAATCAATTCACGTCAATCATTACTTTCTTATAAAAAACCTAGATGTGACCACTATTTTAATTCTCCCATATACAAAATGTTAAATGATATGTAATAAATATAGTCCAAAAGTTGATTAATGACAATTACATGAATTTTCGCACTCAAGTGCTCAAGGAACTAGGTGGGTGATGTTTGATGATATGACGATATATTGTATTTATTTATTTATCTATTTTTATTTATTTTTTTTCTCTTTCTCAAGTTCTTTTTATTACACTTTGTTAGTACTTATATCTCATTATTTATTTATTTATGCATTTTATTTAAGGTATGTACAACAACTTTTAACTTAACATTGATATAATTAATTTTTGGTACTTACATATATTCTCTTTATCTTGAAAGTAACAATTTAAATTATCCTTATTTTATTCTATGAGAGTCATAGTTTTTGTATAATTTCTTATATTTCCTATAATAGGCTTTAGCTGTTGGAAATAAAACATTATTATTATTATTATTATAAATCTGTTGGATATTACAGTAGGCCAGTATATTTTCGTTAGACACTTGTTGATGAAAGTTTGAATTTCCTTTATTTGGATCTTGGTTTTCTTGACAGTTCATTTGATGTCCATGTTTTTTGTAACATTTTAAAGGAGGTTTGTGCTTTGCCAGTTCGTACTTTGACATCCCCTTTTCCCTCTAATGTACTTCCGAGATAGTTAAAACTTTGAGCATTGTGTATTTTTTCTTCATTTAGCACTAGTTGCCTAGTATCTTTATCGGACATTGTTAATGTATTCATCTTCTTAACATTTATGTTTAGCCCGATTTTAACTGCATTTTGAATTAATAAGTTTAGTTTATTCTGAAGGTGCTCACTTTTCTCCGTTATGAGGCAAACATCATCAGCGTATTCAAGATCCTCCAATCTTTTGTCGAATCTCCATGCTATGCCTCTTCTATTATCCACTGAATTTACCATTAACCAGTCTACTACTAATAGGAATAGCAGGGGGACAGTATGCAGCCTTGTCTGTCTCCCGTTTCAGTTCCAATACTCTCTATCAGCCCGTTATGCATTATACCTGCACGGTAGTTCTTATATATTTATCAGGTGTACCATATTTTTTTAGAATTTTCCACCTATCTACTTTGTCAAAGGTTTTGGTGAAATCTACAAAACCTAAGCCCTTTTGCCATTTGTTGCTTTCGTTAATTATAACCCTTAGTGTACTAATATGATTTATGCATGCTGTGCGAGGTCTAAATCCTGCTTGATTCTCCCTCAGCTTAGACATTGTTTCTTCTTTTAACCTTTCTAGTATAATTCTTGATTAGATTTTCTCGTATGAAGAGTTGTAATAGCTCTCCAATTTTCACAATTAGTTCTATTTCCCTTTTTTTGAATTTTCATGATTAGGCCCATTCATCGGGGATATCTTCCTCCTCCATATTTTGTTTATCATTTGGTGTACCATCTTGATATTTGCCTGCGATCCTGCTTTTAAGAATTCTCGTGGTATGTTATCAAGACCCGCCGCTTTATGGAGAATAATAATACTGCAGCCTTTCCTACTCTGGCAACATGGGAAATCAATACAGGGTCCGCCTTTGGGAGCTGATCCTATGACTATCTGCTAAACCAAACTTACTATAATTTTGAAAATTTGGTGACAGGGTAATGATGTTAGGGCTAACTCATCTAAAATATTTTACGTTTACCACTTCCGGTTATACCGGAAGTCGGTATAGTCGCTTATTTTAAATGGAACACCCGTATGTTAATACATTTTTGGATTCTATGTCGAATTTTAAGGTAAGTTTGTTAAATAAACTAGATACGAAATTTCAGTCGTTTTAAAAAAAACATTTTATAAAAAATTGACAGATGCGGTCTTAGTAATAACTCGTTAATTGTTCTGTTCCTGTCAAACAATTTGAATAAAACTTTGAGGTGTTGTAGGCAAAGGTTTATTGCAACAGTCTGCAAAAATGACATTTGTGTTTTAATAAAATAAAATTATGAATGTCTAAACTTGACTATCAAAAATGCAAGTTACTCAAAAATCAAATGGAAACCCCTATTTTTATTACTCACATCGATTTAACGTCAAAATTAAGGTAAGTTTGTTTAAAACTTTATTTGCTAAACGTAACAGTTTCATACTTATTTCAAAAGTCCCAATTTTAAAATTTGTGATAAAAATGAGCTACATACTTAAATTCTTTGTTCGTGGTCACCATGGAAACCAAATAATTGAGAATTGAAATAAAGAAAAATATTTGAATAAGCTACTGCAAAAAATTATAAAAATTGATAATTTTGTCATTTTTGCCAAATAGAAATTTTCTAAGTCATTTTTTTCAAATTCGATATACAACATAAGTGTAAAAATTTAATACTTTATGAGTAAATCGAAAAACCCACATGTATTGTTGTATCTGCTGATGGTCGGAGGCGTTCAGGATAGCGTTCGATAAATGTTCTTACCGTTCGTTTTAGAACTCTATGACATTCTCCGTGAATTAAAATTAAATTCAAATAATCTGTATTAGAATATTCAAGTCGAGCCATTTCATCATGAAAAACACAAACTGTCAACAATTTTATTAAATTATTGACTACAAAAGAAAAACAAAATAAATAAGCATCTTTATCGTGTAATGATACGCAGATAAGTATGTATTACCTCCGGAGTAAAAAGTAGTTTTTTTTCGATTTACTTATAAAGTATTAAATTTTTACACTTATGTTGTATATCAAATTTGAAAAAATGACTTAGAAAATTTCTATTTGGCAAAAATGACTTTTGAATCACAAAATTATCAATTTTTATAATTTTTTGCAGTAACTTATTCAAATATTTTTCTTTATTTCAATTCTCAATTATTTGGTTTCCATGGTGACCACGAACAAGGAATACTAGATTTAAGTACATATGTAGCTCATTTTTATCACAAATTTTAAAATTGGGACTTTTTTGATAATAAGTATGAAACTGTTACGTTTAGGCAAATAAAGTTTTAAACAAAGTTACCTTAATTTTTGACGTTAAATCGATCTGAGTAATAAAAATAGGGTTTCCATTTGATTTTTTGAGTAACTTGCATTTTTGATAGTCAAGTTTAGACATTCATAATTTTATTTTTATGAAAAATACAAATGTCATTTTTTGCAGACTGTTGCAATAAACCTTTGCCTACAACACCTCAAAGTTTTATTCAAATTGTTTGACAGGAACAGAACAATTAACGAGTTATTACTAAGACCGCATCTGTCAATTTTTTTAGAAAAATCGTTTTTTTTTAAACGACTGAAATTTCGTATCTAGTTTATTTAACAAACTTACCTTATAATTCGACATAGAATCCAAAAATGTATTAATATACCGGGTGTTCCATTTAAATTAAGCGACTAAGTACCGACTTCCGTTATAACCGGAAGTGGTACGAACGTGAATAAAAAACCTATTATAAGCTTTAATTTAATATTTTAGATGAGTTAGCCCTAACATCATTACCCTGTCACCAAATTTTCAAAATTATAGTAAGTTTGGTTTAGCAGATACTCATAGGCGGACCCTGTATACATTCTTCTCTGAATCCGTAGCACGTAGATCGTACTGTTTTGTTTCTGCTAGGCAGAAAGTTTGGTGGAATTTCAGCCGTATTTTTCTTCAGTGTGCCCACGTATGGCAGTTTTTCGTCAACAAAACATCCATTAGGTAGTTGTACCAACGTACACCAATCGTCGCCAGTAATATTCCTAGTACTGTTGAAAATTGGTTGGCTAAATGAATGACAGCTTGAGTAGGTTTCATAAGCTTATTTTCTTCGGCATTTAGTCCAATGACATCTGTATCCTTACCACAATAGATACACATTACAGGGGTCGGCACTCGAAGTGTTACCAATTAAAAATGCTGTAATTTTGTCAATTTTGATTTTCTTTGTTTAAAAATTACGGTATATCGTAACAACTTTTCAAAATTTACGAAAAATATGTTATTGTTCGATGTATCCAGCTTTAGCGCGGATAATAGCATCGAGTATGTCCGGAAAAGCTTCACACGCTGCACGAATGTGGTCTGATGGTATTTTCGTCTATCCTTGGCGAAGAGCAATCTTTAACGCGTCGACTGTTTCATATTGTTTAGTTGATACTTTGGCCTCCAGAATGGACCATATCGAAAAATCCATTGGGTTTGAGTACGGGGTATATGGTGGCCAATGTTGTGAAGAAATGAAGCTGGGAACTTTTTTTTGTAAAAAACGTTGTGTTTCACGAGCTTTATGGGATGATGACGAGTCTTGTTACAACGTCGAATGGTTTCTACCGAATTGTTTACGTGCCCAAGGTAACAAAGCATCGTTTAAAATATTTTCACGGTAAATTTGTTGATTCACGCCCTGTTCAATGAAAACGAGTGTTGAGCTTCCTGTGGCAGTTATCGCGGCCCAAACCATCACTGACGCAGGCGCTGCCTTTCGCGGAGCAATTTACTGCTCTAAATTATCTCTTGATTTGCACTCTAACCATACACGATCGTTATGTTTGTTTACATATTGCTGATTTGCTCTTGCAACGCGAATTGCCTTTTGTGCAGGTGTTAAATGTTGCACTTTTAGTATTTTGTAGGGTTTGAATCGTAGTTCTATTTTTAATATTCCCCCATGCTACGAGCTGACACATTGAGATTTTTCGCCAATTGAATTGCGGTTTGTCGCGGTTACGTTGAATTCTGCCCTTCACCTTTCGAACCATTTCCCGCGGTGTCGCTGTTGTTGGATGTTCACCTCCATGGCGTTTTTTGGTGCTACTAATATCATTGTAACGTGTAATGGTCCGATACACAAACATTTTTTTCTCACGTAAATGTCGCAGTTCATTAACTATGGCAGGTTGCGATTTCCCAGCCAAATACAACGCAATAACACTGTTACGTTTAAATTCCATTTCAGTATTTTTTTTACTGCGTAGCAAAATGATATGTTTCCGTAGGCTTGTAAACAACAAAACAGACTGACGTTTGTCAAAAAATGAGCGCGCTAACATTAGTCGTTTTATTGCTACATCAGCGTAAAGTTGGTAACACTTCAAGTGTCGACTCCTGTATACAGGTAATTATTACGAGCATCTGTAAGAAACTGTATTTTTATTCCGTATTTCGAAGGTTTATTTGGCAGATACACCTTGACGGCAGACCTTCCTCTAAAACTAACCATGTACAGCGACAGACTGACCAAGCCCATAAACATCTTGACAGTTTTCAATGAACGTATGATGATATTATTGTAGTAAAATAGCAAGCTAACTAAACGTATGTAGTTCAGACAAGGGACTTCTCAAAAATATGACATTTTGTACAACTCTTCCACTATGATTATTTATAATTATTTTCATCACTTCCTTCTAAGTATTACATAATCATAGTTTTTTTTTTAATCATTCATAAACTGAATAACATTGCAATTATCGAACATGATCCAAAGGTTTTGTTAATAAGTCTGCCAATTGATCTTGTCCACTAACACGCTTAACGTTAATGTCTCCGCACAGAAAATGCTTCCTAACGAAATAATGTCTAACTTCAATATGTTTAGACTGCTTGTGATATTCTGGGTTTTTGGCTAATTTAACCATACTCGCGTTATCTGCGAAAAGTAAAGGAGTCTCGAAAGGATGTCCCATTTCAGTAAAGAAACGATTAAGCTAAATAAGCTCATTAGCTCCTTCGCTAGCTGCTACAAACTCAGTTTCAGTCGTCGACAAAGCCACGGACCTCTGAAGCTTGCTACACCACGATATCCGCCCACTTTCAAACATAACAACAACTCCAGTTTGTTGAACGTCTTCTGGTAATATATCCAAGAAATATTCTAAATTATTAGGATGGCCTATAAAAAATGACGTTTTTTTTATGAAAAACTATTTTTTCGCCATCTTTCTGCAAGATCGTCAATGCCATGTAGTATCTTTGGAATTAAAGAATTCTCGGCATGCAGCTTCAACTCCCTCAAAATGCCGTCCACGAAGAAAGTGCGCCATCGATGGGAATATGTGATAATCGGAAGGCGCAAGGTTCGAGCTATAAGCTGGATGAGGAAGAAGCTCCAAATTTAATTCCCTAATTTTTTGTTGAACTTCAGCTGCAGTGTGAGGTCTGGCGTTGTTTTGTTGCAGAATTACTGGTCCTTTGTTCACCAATCCAGTGTAACGCCGACTTACAGCATCATGCATCATATCCAACTGTTGACTGTAAAGCTTAGAATCAACCGTCTGCCCATCAGGAACCAACTCAAAATGAGAAACCCCTTCAAAATTCCACCATACACAAAGCATAACCTTCCTTTGGAACCTTTCTCGTTTGGGAATTGGCAATGCAGGTTGCCCAACAGTAATCCACTGATTTTCTGTGCTAGGATTATTGAAGTAAATTCACTTTTCATCGCAGGTAACGATTCGTTTAAACAAACATTCATCCCAAGGATTGGAAAGCAGTTGATCACAAACCTGAACTCGCCTTTCTGCCATTGCTGGCGTTAAGTCGTGAGGAACTTCTCTACAGCGTCTATTGGCTTTTCCAAGTTGGTGCAAGTGGCGCCTTACGGTTTTTTTGGAATACCCAAGTTCTGCTGACAACTTACGGGTACTTGTTGATGGATTTGTTGCAACAACATTTCGAAGTTCAGCGTTACCTAACGAATTGAGCCGACCAGAACGTTGTTTCCTCTTGAAACTTGTATCTCCACCAGTAAATTTTCGAAGCCAGCGCTGCGCCGTACGAATGTTCACTATTTCTTCCCCTTCCATTCCGCATATTTTCTTAACTGCAGCGGTTTCAGAAACGTTTTGTTTCCAATAATGACGCAATCGTATCAAAATTTCGTATTTTTCGTCAGCCATTTTGACATTTATTGCTAGTTAGAAACAAAATAATATCAGAAGAAAATTAGACGGGGACATTCGCCTGCTTGATTAGCTTTTAATACTGCATAGCATTAACTTAAAATGTTTTCTAGATAGGAGCAGAAGGGCTCAATAAGAAACTCTAAAAAAAACACATTTTTTATGGGCCACCCTAATATGTTGTCCAGGACTAAATAAAATCCCATAACTAAAAGTTCCTCTTAAATATTTAAAAATTCTTTTTACGCTTATCCAATCGGCTATGGTTGATTTCTCTAAACTTCTAGCTACTTTATTAGTTCCGAAAGCAATATCAGGCCTAGTCGTAGTCATCAAATGCATTAAGCAGCCCACTGCGTCCCTATAAGGAACATCACTACCACAAAGTTGATTACGTCCACCATTATTTTTGTCGGTAGGCGTCATTATCGAATTGGATTCGGCCATATTAAACCTAGCTAAAACCTTATTGATACACTCTTCTTGTCTAACAAAAATTGCACGAGCCGAGATATTTGCATACCTAAGTATGTAGCAAAATTGCCCGTTATTATGTTGAAAGTTTGACGCAAGTTCGTAAGAAAACTGTTAATTTCCAACTTGTCAGTTCCAGCTACCAATCCATCATCTACGTAAATTAGCTACAAAGAGTTTCTTGCCATTTCTAAAACGTAGAAATACTACATGTACTACATTGCATCCCTTCGGATTTCATAAAATTTACAAATCTATTGTTCCAACAGCGTGCAGCCTGTTTCACACCATATAAACTGCAGCGCAAACGACGAACATTACCCGAATTATCATTAAAACCTTCAGACTGTGACATACAAACTTCTTCTTGGAGTACCATATAAAAAAGCCGTCTACGTCAAACCGACTTAATTCTAAATTGTCAAATGCGACACTTTCTAATAATGCACGTACTGTGTCATATCTTGCAACTGGACTGGACGTCTCGTCATAGTCTATTACTACAAGACGTGTTTTAAGGTTCTTATTTCTAACTAAAGAATCTTTAACTCGGAAAATCTATCGATTCTGTGTTTATTTAGCTCCTTCTGGAAGATTGACAAGTCGCCATGTCTCATTAACTTCTTTCAAGGATAATTCATCCTCCATGTCAGCCAAGCATTCTTTTGAATGCTCCGATTTTATAGCTTCTTCATAACTTGTAGGGCAAATGAAAGAACTATTAAATTTGACTAGTGACACGTATTCACCACTACACAACCAAGATAGTTGGTATCCAAAACCTGTAACTATCCTTAACATTTACGTAACCTACAACACGATCAGGAACGCTTTTATCATCCCATTTCTTGCGCATTTGTTTTGGTACATGGACGTAGCATTCCGTTCCAAAAAATTTTAAATGATTCAGTTTAGATGGTGTACAATGGTTCCGGAATTCTAATGGGCTCTTTCCATTTTCTGGAGTCCTTTCAGTACGATTAAGTAAATACCGCTGCATAACTAGTTTCCGCCCATAAAGATTTCGACAGCCCGCTAACAAACAACATAGATCTTGCAAGTTCCACAATGGTGCGGTTTTCGCGTTCTGCAACCCCATCTTGTTGCGGCGTATACAGCGGAATGAACTTACGTATAATACCATGCGATGCAAGAATTTGACGGACCCTGCAACAGTAAAATTCTGTACCGTTATCTGTTAGTAACGTTCTAACAAGCAGCAGTTTTTGGCCTCATTTAAAAATTGCTGTAAGCAATTTGCGACTTCATTTTTGCGTTTTATGAAGAAACCCCTACGGTCTTTACTGTAATCATTAAAAATTACAAAATATCGCGAACCACCGATTGAACCAACAGACATAGGTCTATTAAGATCCTCACGGGACTCAAATTTTAGGCGATGTGATTTGCCCAATGCACATCTATCACAAAACGATTCTGTATCTATCTCAGATGCAATAATTCCTGCCTGCTTTAACACATGCATCTTATTTTGATGACCGAATCGTTCATTCCATGTCTGTAAAGAATGTGGTACGGTTGAGACATTTCTTCTTCTTCACGTGCCATCTCCGCAGCGAAGTTTGGCTATCATCATGGCGATTCTCACTTTGGATGCGGCTGCTCGGAATAGTTGAGTAGAATTACAACGGAACCACTCTCAGGTTCCGCAGCCATGACACCCTCCTCCTACCCACACTTCTCTTGCCTTGGATTTTTCCTGCCATAATAATTTCGTATTTCTGTCCTCGTATAATGTGTCCAAAATATTGTAACTTTCGTTGTTTGATGTTTAACGTTATTTCCCTTTCTGTGTTCATTCTTTTGAGCACTTCTGCATTGGACACTCTGTCTATCCATGAACTTTTTAGGATTCTTGTATAGATCCACATCTCAAGTGTATCTATTTTATTCAAACAATATTTGTTCAACGTTCATGCTTCCATTCCGTACAGGAGTGTAGAGTAAATGTAGCTTTTGGCCAGCCTAGGTCTTAATTTTAACGTCAGATCTCTAGAACATAATACTTTTTTCATATTTATAAACGTGCTTCTTGCTTGCTATATTCTACATATAATTTCCCTTGTATATTGTTCTTGTCATTTACTATTGTTCCCAGATATTTATAGCTAGCAACTCGTTCAATTATTTCGTTTTGAAGATACAAATTAGCTCCTCTATCGTTTCTTTTCGTAACCAACATGAACTTTGTCTTTTTAGTATTTATTTTTAGTCCATATTCTGCGCTTATTTGGGCGATTTTGTTCAATACTCTCTGCAAGTCTTCTAGGGTTTCGATTATAATAACGCTATCGTCCGCATAACTTATGTTATTAATTGGTACCCCGTTAACTTTGATACCAGCGGTTTCGTCGGCAAGTGCTTTTTGGAATATGTGCTGGGAATACAGATTAAACATCATCGGCGATAAAATACACTCCTGCCTGACTCCCCTTTTTGTTTCAATGTGATTAGTTGTTCTGTCATCTACTCGTATTATTGCTTTCTGGTTGTAACATGCATTAGTAATTATTTTAATATCTCCTTGATCTATACCAGTAGTTGGAGGAGTAGGTCGAGTCTAACTTTGTCGAATGCCTTATTATAGTCTATAAAACAAACATACACGTCTTGATTCATGTCCTGGCATCGCTGCATAAGCACATTATAAGCAAACAGCGCATCTCGCGCTCCTGAACCTTTTCTGGTGTATAATTTTCAGCAATAGTTTAAGTGTGTGGCTCATTAGACTTATGGTCCTGTGTTCACTACAATGTTTTGCATTTGCCTTTTTGGGAATAGCAACAAAAGTTTGGCATTCATATCACCCATTATTATGGTAATGTCCCTACTTTTGGTTAATGTTAATATATTGATTTGCGCTTAAAATTGTTCGACCTCATCGTCATCTTTATCAGCAGTGGCAGCATATACTTATATGAGATTTAATTTTCTATACTTGGTTTCCATTTGTAATAACATTATTCTGTCGGAGAGAGGCACAAAGTTCACGACTGCATTCATTATTATTTTTTTTATCATGACTGCTACTCCGAATCTATGCTGTGCATCGTCACTTCCGGAGTTGTAAATCATATATTCATCTCCTACTGGGCATTGTGCCGAGCCTGGCCATCGTGTTTCGCTAATGCCCAGGCTATGTATGTTTAATCTCTGCACCTCGTGTGCAATATTTTGTCTTTTTTCCGCATCATACATACTAGTGACATTCCACGTATATACTTTCATATTGATCAAGTTTCGCATGGAATTGCTTAACACTGCCCCCCCCTGGAGATCCGATTGGGGGACTTGAAACTCCGGAATATTTCGCCATAAACGTATCCATGATGATCATGAACTAGAGACACCTTTGTGGTGTTTAATGCAGTGGTTTCTCCTTGCCTTCTGCATCCTTTCGCTGTTGACCTAGCTTCAGATTCATACACCTTTAGGGCCAGTTTCCTAACCCAAAAGAATGCCCTACTCCAATTGGCTCGTCCACCCGTAGCTGTTGGCCAATTGAAGGGGATCGCTTATACCGGTGATCATTCGGTGTTGTTGCTTGGTCGAGCATACACAACTTGCTCATTAGCCCATGAAATTACTACGAGCGCTACGAATGGTTTATAAGAAGCAAAAAATATGGCTCACGACTCATGTGATATGTTGTGATACTCCACCATCACAAACCCATGTAATTGATTGTGTTGCATTCTGATCTTCAGTAGCCCCAAATGCCTTTTTATTCTGTGAACTATCTGCTGTTGATCCATTGTTCTCCCGAACCAAGTTTGGACAACACGCTTTAAAGTGACTTCGCATACCACAATTACGACATGCCCATTTGTCAAATTTAGTTTTGCTTCTGGATAAGTAGTCTTTATTTTGTTGACATTTATTGTTGACACCTGAACCACCTGTGTTATTGACATAAAATGCACCACTATTTGGTTTTTTAGTTGATCTCAGTTGAACCGAACATTATGTTTCGATTAAAACATTCAGGGTCCGGATTTCCATTGCTTCCCATACTTTGCGAAACTCATTATATTCAGGCCCTAATGTTGACATGATTCTACTAATCAACAGATAAGGAATTTTTATTTTGTTTTACCATTTCAGTATTTAGGTCTGCAGAAATCTTTTACATTTTTGCAATATGGCTTGATATATCATCAGTTGGGTCACGAGTGTAAAACTTTTCCATTAACATGTCCAACCTTTGTTCACTAGAACACTCATATCTTGCACATAACTTTACCCATATCTTATTTGCAGTCTTCCAAGTGAGTACCAATTCAGCCACCGCTTGAGTCAATGCACATGCAATTATACTTGAAGCTTTTCCATTATCCTGCACCCATTGTTTTCGACTTTGAATTTCTGCCGCAGTGGACTGATTTGTTATAACAGGACACTTCTTGATGCCCTTCACAATTTGTGTTAAATAGTGTTGCTCGAATTGCATCGTAATTTGCCATTTCCATTTGGCCCAACCTGAAGGACCCTCTAATTTATCTAAGATAACTTTCAATTCAGCCATTTTTTTTCACACAAATTCACAGAAAACAATCCAGTATAATAAATTACAACAAATTCATCTAAAAGTGACTGGGCCCATAACCTGATGATTTTATTGTAGTAAAATAGCAAGCAAACTAAGCTTATCTCAAGAATATGACATTTTATACAACTCTACCACTATGATTATTTATCATTATTTTCAACAAATTACCAAATACAAAAGACATTGCAGCAGTTAGATTTTCCTTCTTTCTCTCCCCCCTTATCTTTGCCATTATCAAACCGCATGGCAGACAATAAAATTGATTATCTTTTGATGCTCATAACCGACCTGAATATTTCTGTACCGCTGCCATCGGTAGCAAACATGGTTTGCATATTTTTATGATTGGAGTTGAATACTGAATGACTGAAGTAAAAATCACTAAACCCAAAAATGCTTTTAGTTCAACTATATCAGATTCCTTGAGATCAGTTTTACTGATTTCGGCATATTTTATACCCATTTGCTCTATTTTTTGTTAGTCCATTCTAAAACGAAGTAAAATATTTGCATTCATCAAAAGACTCCAAATGACAATATTGTGTTTCCTTGTTCTTGATGTTTGATGTACTTCTGAAGAACACCACCTATATCGATTTTTTCCGTAATAATAAGTCTTATTCTTATTAAACAGTATTTCGTCACCTACACTAGAATTTTCCTCATCTCAGCCAACTGCAGATAATTCTGAATCTGTATCATGTTCAGATTCAATATAAACATTTCTGAAACATCATCTATATCGCTTTCTTTGTAATCAGCATCGGCATCCACGTATCGCACTCGCTTTGATGGGCCGGCCATATTTTCACGAACTATAACCACACAACCTTGTAACACAAACGAAAGGCGTCGCCTGGCAGACTTCGTTAAACTTTACACCTGCAGTTATTTTTAACCAATTCCATCAAAAATTACACCACATACAAAGCTCAAGTGGAGGGGGAGGATTAGGTGGAGTCACAGGGCTCTAGCGCCAACAACGAGCAAATAATAATTTATGTTATTATACAAGTTGCACTTACATACGCCAATAAGTTAGTAAAATTACCAATAAAAGGTACAGGAAGGAAACAACTAAAACAAGCACGTGTATTAAAATAAGATTGTGATCATAGTTTAAAAATTCATCAAAAATATAGAACGCATACGTGATTAAATGTTTCTTGATCACTAGTTTAAATTGATTTGTTGGCAAAGAACGTATTTTTAAAGGTAATGTGTTAAAGAATTTTTGCGATAGGGCCGTTATGAGACGCCTTTAGCCTAAATTGATCAATTGTAAGATTGTTATTGTCTCTAGTTTAATAATGGTGTAAATCTTTCTGTTTAGTATATTGTGTTAGATGTAACAAGTAATTATATATAAACTGACAAGGCAATCTCAAGATTCGCAGTTTTGAAAAAATGTCTTTACAATCGTCACGATACCAAATGTTTGCTATTACTCGTATAACTTTTCTCTGTAATTGGAACATTCTATGCCACCCACTTCAATGGCCCCAAATGAGAATTGTATATGACATGGTTGAATGTAAAGTGGAAAAGTATACGGTGCGTAAAACATGAGGTGAAACGGAATGTTTTAGGTTCCTTAACATATCAATATTTTTTATTAGTTTGGATGCTAGTTGATTTGAATGCTCAGTCCATTTTAGCTTACTCTCCAGACCGACTCCTAGGAAAGTGACAGAAGTTTTTCACGTTTACTGTTAACGTAGTGTCGACGGCATATGTATAAATGTAACGTTATCATTTAAATTTAAACAGTTAGAAAAGTTTATCTTTTTTGGGTTTTTTAATAGTGTATTTTAAATTATACAATCTAAACGTTTCGATAACACTTACAGTTATCTTCGTCAGTAGTAATATCTGTTAAAATTGTTTACAACATCTTTAACAATTTTAACAGGTATTACTACTGACGAAGATAACTGTAAGTGTTATCCATACGTTTAGATTGTATAATCTATAATACATCATTAAAAAACCCAAAAAAGATAAGTATTTTATTATGTGTGATAATGGTGAATGTTTACATTTTCATAGTTAGAAAAGTTGTTGATATAGATTAAGAAAAGTAATGGCCCCAGTATACTACCCTGGGGAATACCGACTTTAATTTGCAATATTTTAGAAAGTCCATTAAAATTTACTGTTTGACATCTGTCCTTCGAGCGAGTATATTAAATTTACACTACTTGATTCGAAGTTGTAATTTGGGAGTTTTTGGAGTAGAATAACGTGTGACACACAGTCAAAGGCCTTCAAAAGGTCTAGGAAGATTGATAATGAATAATCCATATTTTCAAACGCGTCCAACGTTTGCTGAATGAAATTACAGATTGCCGTTGTTGTGCTCATGTTTTTTCTGAAGCTGAATTGATGTTTATTAAACAGCTCGCTCCTTTCAAAGTATTCTATTACCTTTAGAGCAAGACCTTTTTTTCGAATATCTTGGAAAGAATTGGAAATAAAGCTATGGGGCCTGTAATTGGACGGGATGTCAGGATCATCTTTTCTATAAAAGGGATTACTAAAGATAGTATAAGTTTATAGGGAAAAACGCATTTTGTAATCAACAAATTAATCAGGTTTATTAATGGTAACACCCAGTTTGAGATATATTTTTTTTCACAATATATGAGCAAAGACCAAAAATGTGTTTGGTTTTTAAAGACTGTAAGGGTATAATGATATCACAAACTTGATTGGGCTATCGTGTTTTAAATTTGAAATATGCATTTTGTGGTCAGTGTACATTGTTGTTAATTATACTTTTGTATTAACAATAGGTAACTGAGCAATAATCTCATTGGCAACATTAACAAAGTAATCTTTAAATTCGTTTGGAGATATCTTGCAATTCTTATCAAGATTTTGAGTTTTGCCAGTTCAATTACTATTTATTTATAAACAGTTGTTGATTTGCCGCCGTCTGGGAGACGACATTTCTCCAGTTATGGGTTAAAAGGAACGTGATTTAGAAATGAATTAAGTTATCTCTTTAACTAGCAATATTAGTTCTATCATAATCTAAGATTGTGTATGTGTTGCTTTTTATCAATTCATTTTACTTAACAATGTCGTATGTGAGGTTAATTATGCAACTGTCCGTCATTTCGGTACGTTTGTTTTACTTTGATTTCATGAGTTTAAAGTCAAATGGTGCAATCACTTGGTACAGTAAATCGAAATCTAAGTTAGTAATCATTTATTTTCTGGAAATAAATGGCATTAGACATAGTAAACTATCATATTTGAACAAAGGATAGAAAACAGTAATTGTTGCTACATTTTTATGTGTGATTGTGCATACACTTGTCTTAGGGTTTTATACAAAATAGTCTGATATATAGTCATGGAGTAAATTATGGTTGAAACATTTTAACCGTTGTTATAAAACAGAAGACAGTATCTTAAAAATTTGTATTTATCTCAGCGTATGTTACAATGCAATAATCACATTTCGATATCCATGAAGGACGGAATTATTTGATAAGAAAAAAAAAGGTAATTTTGGCAGAAGGAAACGTATTGTGTTTTCTGGATTAAAACATGGTTAAATAAATTGATTTTAATAATTTTTTTGTGAAAAATATTGTTACTGTTTGGCAACGCCAGTTCATTTGAGGGGCTATTTTGAAATTTACAACAAAAAGCAAAAATTCCCTTAAAAATATTTTTATTATTAAATAACAAGCACAAATAACAGTTACAAATTTCAGATTACAATCTAAACATAGGCCTACGTTGCATTTTATACATTTTGTTCTCATAATGAATTTGCAATCGTCTCCTGCACATCTAATGTTCTTGTTTTCTGGAACCTTTATCAAATACTGGCACATGTTATCACATCTAACATGATCTGAAACATGAGCAAAAGACTTACTTGACTGGCTAGAAGATGGTCTATCTCAGGGTTACTATATTTAGTCAAATAAGACTACTATTTCCATTCTGAATTGTAACTGAGTAAGTTTGTGGCCTGATTTTTTGTGTAAAATTCATACGTTCTGAATCAATTCGTCAATAAGCCAGGTGAATAAAACCTACCAACACTTCTTACCCGTAAGTTCCTTTCTGTGAAGAGAAATGTTCTGGTCCATCAGATTCGTACTTCACCATGGCGTTGATTCATCATAACTTCCAATCTCGCTCATGGTCTGTCATATTTAGAATTTCTTCTTGAAGTTTTTGAGAATAGTGGTCTTAGTTTATAATATTTGTCCTGATGGAAACACCCATAGGATTGTTATCAAGCTATAGTGTAGATAGCTGTTGTCCACCCAATTGTTACTGAAATTATCCTCATTTTCATAGTATCTGCAAAATAGAACTATATTCTCCACATTTTCTTTTCTCCATTTCTTCTTTTTTGTGTTCAAGCACCAAATTTTGTACTCGAAATGAATCAGTTTACCCCGTATGAATTGCTTGCATGGCTGTCGCCTGAAGTACTTCACCATTGATTCATCATAATTCAAATCTCGCTCTGGTATGTAATATTTAAGAATTTCTTCTTGAAGTTTTTCAAATAGTGGTCTTAGTTTCATAATGACTTGAAACCAAGTGTGATCAATTAGTATTTTATCCGCACAGTAGCTCAAGAATAGCTCTAAATTGTTATGAAATGATCTCTTCGCATAGTATCTGCAACTAAACCATTTCCCACACCGCCACCTGTATCCCAGTAATACTTGTTGCCTTGTTGTATAATCTGTATTTTGACAAAATTAGGATCCTGCCAAAAACATCGTCATCCCTGTTGAAATGACTTCTGGGTTTGGACAGTTAGTTCGTGAGGATATGGGGACTTGTTGTCATTGATCTGTTTAAACCAAGTGTGAAATTATATCATCATCGGAGCATAGCTCAAAAAGCTCTAAAGGTTTTGAATGTCTTATAGTCCCCTTCAGGAAAACTTTTTCATTTGCCTCTTCAACTATGCTTTGTTGACTTTCGATAATCTGTATTTTGAATAATTCATCCTCAAGCTCCAGTTAGTGGATCCCTGGAATTTCTTGCTGCAATTCTACTTAGTTCGTGAGGATATGGGGATCTTTGTATGTGTTGGTATGGTTTAACACCTAAGGAAAGAGTAGTTCTTATCAGATACAGCAAATAATTTTCTTAGAGATAAAGATTTATTGGTACAGGATGTCCTTATAAATAATGCATACATGTCAGTAATCTTATCTAATATTTTCACCTGAAGCTCCAGTTAAGTGGACCTAATTTCTTGCTGCAATTCTATCCCTTACTTCAAATGATCTTTGTATTGTTTATGGTAACATTAAGGAAAGAGTAGTTCTTATCAGATAAGCAAAAATAGGCTTAGATGCAGACTTATTGGTACAGGATGTTTTGTGTTAGGATACTGTCAGTATCTTATCTAAATTTTCCTGAAGGTTTAATTTATTTGCTTGTAAACATTTGATTTTATGTTTTACTGTTTGAACATACCTTTCCACTTGCCCATTTGTTGCAGGGTGATATGGGGCAGACCTTTTGTGCGTAATGTTCTGATTCTTTAGAAATAATTCAAACTTGGGGTTTACAAACTGTACTCCGTTATCAGTACATAAACAATTTGGAATTCCAAAAATAGAGAAAATTTTACGCAAACCTCAATTGTATTATTACTATTTATTTTGTTTAAAATATGAACCTCCAGCCACTTCGAGTATGCATTAACTAAAATAAGAAAATATACGTTTAAAATTGGATCGGCAAAGTCTGCATGAACTCTGTCAATAAGTGAAGATGGATCCAGTGGTGTTTAATTTCAGGAGCATTATTTTTGTTTTCAGCACAGGTTCGACAGTTTTGTACTACCGACTTAATGTCATTATCTATTCCTGGCCACCAACATACACTGCGTGCTAATGATAACATACATGCTATCCCAAAATGGGCACAATGTAAATCTGCTAAAATTCGTTTTCGCAATTTAATAGGTATTCCCTCTTAGAATGCAATCCTTTTGCACTGTAAATTCAGATTGATCTATTCCAAATCTTATTAAATGTGGAACATTATTATGTTCTTTTAACATTGACAATAGCGATCCTAGTTACGGATCTAACTTTGTTTCTTTACCTAGTTCGTCTACTGTTACTGGTAATGTTTGTATTTGAGAAATTTCAAAATTGTCTGACTCTTCTATAGTGTTTTCAGTTTTCAATATCACAGGTAATCTAGAGAATGCATTCCTGTTTGCGTTTAATTCCTAAATTTTGTACCATATTTCAAAATTGAAGCTTTGCAAGAATATAGCATAGTGTTGCATTCTACTAGCGGACATTATTGGTAATCCTTTATGTGAGGAGAAAATTTTAACTAACGGCGCATTGTCTATATATAACACAAACTTTCAACCAAACAAGAATTGGTGGAAACGCTTTACCCCGAAAATTATCGCGTATTCTTCCTTATCAATTTGAGCCCAATTTCGTTGTGAGTTGGGTAAGAATAAGAAGCAAACTGAATTGGTTTCTCTTTGCCATCTGGCATAATGTGTGATAACATAGCTCCCACCCCTGCAGGTGATGCATCAGTGGCTAAGATTTTTTGTAAATTATTGTTAAAATGTACTAAAAAACTTTCAGATTTCATCATGTGTTTTATTTTATTTAAAGAATATTTACAAGCCTTTGACCAATTCCATTTTACCCCTTTTCACAATAACATTCTCATTAGCTCTAAGAGATCACTTAAATTTTCAAAAAATCTACCATATTAGTTTATAAGTCCCAGTAATTACTGAAGTTCTTAAATTTGGTTTGGTTGCAAAGCATTCACTACAGCGCGTACTTTTTATTTGGCTTTATGAATACCAAACTTATTAATTTGATAACCACAATATTCAATTTCAGTTTTTAAGAATTCAGATTTATTTAAATTTACTTTAACATTGTAATTTAATAATCTTTTAAATACCTCTTCTAAGATGAATTTTATCATTTGGGGCAGTTAGCTTGCAGTCATCAATGAACACAGGAATGCCAGGTATTTAGCAGGAGCACAACTTAGACTGTACATTAATGGTGTGCATTTATAAATACTCATCAGCAGTAGGCATAGGATGTTCATCGGCCACTAAATTTGGGTTTAAAGTTACTTTAAAATCTGCACATAAACGTATCTTTTTTCCTGATTTCATTACTGGTACAATCGGTGACTATAATCTACTTTCGCTAACACTCCTTCCCTAACTAAACTCTGAATTTCGTTCTCAACTAATTTTTTTATTGCAAATGGAACAGGTCTAGCTCTAAACAAAGGTATGTTTGCATTGCTTTTTAAATTTATAGAGACTGGCTTGCCTTTAATTTCACCTATTTGCTTATCAAATAAGATATTTACTTAATATCTTCTTAAGAGCGGATTCAGTGGCATTGGAAATTTGAACAGCTCCTTACCGTATCAAAGATTTTATTTAAAGAATTTGCTGAGAATGCTCTTATTCATTCTCTACCGAATAGTGCCGTTTTAGTTCGGGATATGACATACAAAGGAAGTTCCTTAGATTCCTTGTCGAGAGTCACCGTCACCTCTCGTTTACCTAAAACATTTAAATCATTATCAGAATAAGATTTCAATCTTATGAGACTAGGTTTTACTTTAACATTAGTTAAATATTTCTGATAATCTACACTACTAATAATAGAAACAACTGAGCCACTATCGAGCTCCATTCTAACATTTTCATTATTTAATATATCTAACTAATTTTGTCAGGATTATACTCATTGTTAACATTATTTATGTAAAATATCAGTTGGTCCTCATCCATATTGTTGTCAATGTTCACTACATTGATAGGTTTCTGCAACTGCATGCACACTTTTTGTATGTGCCCCTTTCTTTTGCAATAGTTACAGATACTACTTTTGTGTCTACATTTATTTGCATAATGGGAACCACCACATCTAAAGCAAGTAATACTATTTTCCTTTTCATTGAAGTGTGGCTTAGCTCCAAATTTTTGTTTAGTACCATGTTTGGGTATTTTATTTTTTACTGAAGTTACTGAGTGAATGGACTTATCTGTAATTTCGTTGGCGTAAGACGACTCAATACTTTGAGCTAACTCCACTGCTTTTACCATTGTAAGTTCCTTTGTTTCTAGTAGTCGGTTCCTTATTCGTTTGTCCCTAATGCCGCATGTGAACTGGTTCCTCAGCGCGGTCTCCAGGAAGGTACCAAAGTTGCATGTCACTTCCATTCTTCTTAATTCATTAAAGTAGTCTCTAAATGATTCCCCTTCGTACTGGAGGCGATGATAAAATATTCCGCTATCTCCAAAGGTTGCGGGTCGAAGTGGTTTTTTAATAGCGTGCACAATGCGTCGTATGATTTATCTTTGGAAGCATCAGGCGAAAGAAGATTACACACTAAATCATAGGTTTCTACCCTGATAAAATGTAGAAAACAATGTAATTTGGCATCCTCTTCCATTTTATATAATTTAAAAGCTCCTTCTAACCGCTGTAGCCACCGTATGAATTTGGTTTTATTATCGTAGAATTCAATAAAATTGGCGGGAACATGCGCTGTCGGCGTCGCCATTATGTGATGGAAGTTTTTTGATGCAGAAATTTTCCTTGGATCGATTTGTTTAATCTCGTCGCTAATACTGCTGTGTTGGTTGTTTAAACCGCACGATGAGCACAGCACCATCAGCACACAAATAATTTACTCAGAGATAAAGATTTGTTTTTCACCTCCTTACACAAGTACATTTACTAACGTTCCCCCTAAACATCTGTTTTTTCCATTACCTACACAGATGTCGTTTTACAACCGGCCATATTTTCAATACCAAAACAGAATAAATGGAATTATTGTACAATTTTGAATTTTGAAAATAAACTAAGATTCCCAAATAATAAAGTATGTAGAATAAGGGTCCATTTTGATTAACTTATTTTAAAATGCTGAAAAATATTTACCAATGCACTGCGCATTTTGTACTTTGTCGTTTTCTATGCAGAGTCACAATTGTCAATAAAACGTTCAAGAGTCTCGTAGATTCCTTTTTTTATAGAATACTGTAAACGTCCATCAAATTTCAAACCTACATTAAAATGTAGGAACTGCCTTAAAGCGAGACTGATCTGGCCGACCTTTTTACACAGTATTTCTGAAAATGTGTGATATGCATCTTTTGATTGGTGGAAATAAATAAATACATGTATTGAAACCATTATGAACTGTGTACGTTGGTGCCATATCTTATAACTATGCTTGGTACTGTATATAAATGTGCACTTGGCGTTAGGATAATATGGTGTGCTTAATTTGAATCCTAAACTCGTCGAAGAAAGTGGGCAACGTTTATTCATGATTTATTTAATTTCTTTGAATTGGTTTTACTTGATGTACACTAGTTTTAAAAATGCCAATTTATACAATTACTATAACTGTTATAGTCTCTGCAAAAATAAAAAATACTAGGTATTGTCAGAGAGAAGTTTACTTTGTTAGATTAGTTTTATTTGTTAAGTAGGATTTACACAAAAATTATATGTTCCAGAAATTTAAACCTATACTTTCATCTTGGTGAATAAATGGAAGTAACTTAGAGCCAAGTCCAAGCTGTAGGGCTGGTAATTGAACACTTCTCACCCAAATTTCTTAAGCAGTTCGATTGTTACTCTTGTCGTATGAGAGCGTACATTGTCATGAAGTAAGACGTCAACATGCCTTCAGTTTTGTTTTGTATTGCTCTCCGTAGACGTTCAAGGGTGTTATAGTACGTCTCTGCAGTAATTGTTGTTCCAGGGCCCAAAAACTCTACTAGCAAGAATCCTCTACAGTCCCAAAACACAATAGCCATAAGCTTTTTGTTGGACAAGGTTTATTTAAACTTCTTTGGTTTGTTAGGCGAGTTTATATGCTCCATTGTTTCGATTGCTCTTTTGTCTCAACAAACTGAACCTACATTTCGTCTCCCGTTACGATTACTCACAAAAACGCTTCTCCTTCGTCATTAGCATTTGGTGACCTATCGACTGTTCAAAATTGTTTACCAGCGGCGCTCTCAAACCACAGTGCACACTTTTCGACAGTGTCGTCTGTTACGACGGACTTCCTCCCTTGACCCCTTCATCATGGACATCAGTTCGTCTTCGAAAAATCCTACACCACTTTCGCATTGCACCACCACTCACAATCCTTTGCCCGTACACAACACACAATCTTCGATCAATTTCAGCCGCAGTAATGTCTTCAGTGCGAAAAAAACGGTTCACTGAGCGAATCTCGCATTTGGCAGAAGCTGCAATGATAGCAGCCATGATAAAACAGCGCTCGCAAAACTACGCCACGTAATGGCCGACGCGGTTGGGAGGTACTAACAGATAGATTCCCAAACATTGCCCCGCAATTGCCACGTCAACACGACAGCATAGCAATTATTGGAAACCTAACGGAACTTGACTTGAAAACCTTTATACCTACCTAGTGAGCCACAGAAAATTATTTAAAAAAAAATTTAAATTGTTGTTTTGCGAGAAAAGGACGGTAGAGGTGAACACGACTAAATATTGAAAAATTTAATGAATTAAATAAAATATGTATGCCATAAATAAACAAGTTACACAGTATCATGAGTAATTAAATGGTGTGATATTCACAGAAGCACTCTTTCGGATGCAATCCAATGTCACACTTCTGGCAACGAAAGTTCCCTCCACACTGTCTAATTTTTTTGGTATAGGACAAGACAGTTAGTTCTATAATATTTTGAATACTGTCTAAATCTGCTCGGTTTTTTCGAAGGCCATCATTGAATTTGTGTAGGTGCACGCATTCTGAACGCACATGTCAATGCACTGAATGATAAGTGGAAAATACCACTTTTTGCCGCGAATTGAAATGCGATATTGGCCAGTGTTTTGACCACATCTGTCAACACTTTCATTATATTATTTTATAAGCTTAGGTTGGTCCACTTGAATATGCTTTTTTTCACTCTGTGAGAATCTTTTTGCTTTATTGAATGTCACTACTGTCATTCCATCGGCATATTACCATTTGGTCCATTGATACATATTTCACATGCTCCAACATTTGGAAAGTTTTCACATTTGGTAGAGGATAATTCGAGATCCTGTTATCCCTAATTGTACCCGTAGCCTTAATTTTTCAGTTTTATCAGAGGTAAAGATGAAAAAAATTGTCGAAAAATAAATAAAAATTCTAAGTCCTGTTGAAAACAAAATTGCAATACAACAGAAGCACCAAGACCTTGTAGTGTTCGGGCAGGTTTGTGGAGGAACCTTAGTACGGTTAAAAAAACAACATAGCCTAATCTAGAGGCTTCAACTCAGAATTTATACCCCCACCTTATGGGTTTCCCCCTAATTAATTGCTTACAGCCATGGCGACCAAAATATGGTACCATGGTTTCATCGACAGAGTGATTTTCTTCCATTGGAGCGTAATCCGAAAATTTTTGTTTAGGGACTGAAACAGTGGTCTTACTTTAGCATGGCGTTCTTTTTTGTCCAGACGATTAGTATCGGCGCAATGAATGTTACTCATGACATATTGAAACCGATCTCTTGAAATTGAGGAGGAAATAAGTTCATATTTTTTTTCTGGAAACACTTGAGCAGCCAAGAAAGCAAAAAAATATCCTTTGCGATAATATTAACCTGACGATTACTTTGTAGGCCATATGAATTGGTAAAGTGAACAACACTACCAATTAAGTCATAGAAACACTCGAAATAACTTGTAGGTGAAAGATTGTTTTTGATACAGTGTATCAGATTTCATTCAGGAAAACTTGGCCTCAAGTCAGTACCAACGAAAAGTTAAACTGATCTTTTTCAATTTTTGCTGCATAAATGAAGACAAGGGTCATATTGTTTATCATTTATAACAATTTCGAGATTGTTTCGTAATTGTGATCCTGATAAATTGTTCATCGTTACATGATTTTCATCTTCTGAATCTTCATATGTGTTATGCTCATTGGCGTTCTCTGGAGGAAAAATTACAAATTCGTCAGGAATGCTTGTAACATCGTTTATATTTTCTGGTTCTTCCAGTAGTGTTAGGGGCGTTTTCCCTTTACTGGAAATAACGAAATCGTGAAAAGTTGACAAGCAGGTATAAAGCAACATTAATAGTATCCTATAAACCTACCGTCCTTTTAAAACGGTGGTAAGATTTGATAAGACAGAGCATCAGAGGGTATGATTTTATGAGCTGTCTTTACTATACATGAACAGTTGAAGAAATTTTATGATAAAATAATACTTACTCTAGTGCTGGTAGTAGCCCATTTTTTCGTCGAAAAACTTTTACTCACTTTTGAAAATTATTAGCGACCATACAACCATACGTCATAATAATAAGTATATAGTAGAAATTTCTTTCTTAAAACAAATTGTGGCTTCTATGAACGTGTGGCGGTAGTATTTATAGACCAGAAATGTTTGATCTGTCGTCCTTTTAAAAGGACCGTGGGTTTAAATGGGTTAATTATGGAAATAGGTAATTGTAAAACTACAACAATTTTGAATTTCATATTACTTTTATATTTAGTTTCGATTAACAATGTAATTTTTACCGGAGGACCTGGGACTTAGTTCTTACTGACATTGATAATGGTGCAATTAGTCATGAGAAGTGTCCTCTTGTTAGGGATGACAAGTATCGTCCCGCACTTTGCCTTCAGTTTTGGATTCCAAACAATCCTTACTTTGTATCAGATGTTAAAAACCAAAATAATAATCTTCAATATTTTCAGTATCATAGAGCAAATATAAGCAGTATTAAACAGTTTCTGGTTGAGTATAGTTGGAGTAAATTTCTTCTGATGGAATCAGTCAATCATCTTGTGGATGGGTTTTATTCCAGTCTCTATCAAGCTGTTTATAAATTTGTTCCTAAAAAAATAATTAAATACGATAATAAATATTCCGTTTGGTTCACTGATGAAATGAAGAAGTTATGTAAGGTTAAGAATATCTTGGCTAAGAAATTGAAGTTCTTACTATACTTTGAACCTAGATTTAAGAATGTTCGTAGAAATCTTAAAACTCTGATTAAAAGAGCTTATTTAGACTATATTAATTCTGTGGAGCAATCAGTTGTCACAGATTCCAAACAATTTTCATTCTCATTTTGGTTTAATGAATTTGCTGGATGTTTATGAAGCTTTCGATAAATTAAAACAAAAGTAGTGAGCTAGATGGTATCCCAATTTTTTTCCTTAAGGAACTGAAACAGGAATTAACAGATAAAATGTTGCATATTTTTAATTTGTCCTTTCAGCAAGGAGTGTTTCCTATAAAATCGAAAGCAGTTAAAATTACTCCAGTTTTTAAAAAAGGCAGAGAAATTGATATCCCTAATTATCGACCTATTTCGATTCTAATTAACCCTGGTAAAGTCTTTGAAAATTATGTAAAATTTTATTTAGTGGTGTTAAGCAACAAATTTCTTCTAAGCAACATGGTTTTTGACAAAAGAAGGTCCACTGAAACAAACTTATTGATCTTCTCTGAATTTATATTCAATGTTCTTGAAGATAGAGGAGTAATTGTAATATACCCAGATTTTAGCAAAGTTCTCAATCTTGTTATATTACTTAATAAACTTAGTAAACTAGGTGCATCCAAAAGAGTGGTACTGTTTCTTGCTTCTTATCTTCAAAATAGAGAATGTAGTGTTTCTTTTTTAAATTTTATATCATCCTCTTTTATTCCGAACTCAGGAATTCCTCAAGGGTCTAAATTAGGGCCACTACTTTTTTGAATTTTTTATATTTACCATAAATATTTGAGTCTCTATACCTTTTGTATGCTGATGATATAAAATTATACTGAAGAATCAACAGCATCAATGATGTGGTTATTCTTCAGCAAAATTATTTAAATAAGTCGACTAATTTGTGTATCTCAAATGAGCTTAGTTTAAATATCAATAAATGTAATGTCAATAAGCAGAAATAAGGTTATTATGTTGTCTAAATATTATACCGAGTGTCCGGTCTCAAACCCGAACATTAAGATTTAACATTGGAAAGAACGTTTTTGCAGATTCCTGCTCGTCAATTCAACCTACAGAAAAGCTAATGGTATCAGTCAAAAGGTAAAGTTATTACACATCCAAAGGTACTAATTACAAATCTAAGTACTAACTAAACTAAAATACTAAATTATAAAATTAGTGTTAAAACTTTATTGTAAAATCTAAAGAAAGACAAAGAAAAATAAAATTACAATAAATATTCAAACAAATCCCCGTGTTGAAACAAACAATACCCCAATCTATTCTAACTTCTAACGTTAGTCAATTGTCTTTCGGTAATTAACCGGCACTCGTTTTCTATTGCCTTCCTCATAGAATTGATATCTGGGTGACGCCTTTTATACATTTTGCTTTGAAGGTGGCCCCACAAGAAGAATTCGCAAGGGACTAAATCAGGAGATCTGGCAGGCCAACTTATAGCAGCACCCCTACCTATCCAATGATTTGGAAACGAAAACATTACTAAAATCTAAACCAAAATGTGCAGGACAACCGTCTTGTTGAAACCATATCTCCTGATTTTCTCTTGCAACTTCTTCTAATTCAGGCCCAACTTTAGTTACTAACACTTCTAAATAAGTTTCTGAATGTAAGTTTCGTTCGATTTTAAACGGATCGATAATGTTATTATTAAAAATCCCAGCCCAGATATTTTTTTTGAGGATACTGAGTTCGCGTACTAATATTCACTCGAGTGTTTTGAACATTTAGTTCGTTATTGAGTGTATAAGTACACTCGTCTGTAAAACAAAGTGTAGACAAAAATCCACGATTATCATTAGCGCGCTCTAGCATTTCTTCACAGAATACACTCCTGCGCTCCTCGTCAAAATCGAAAATCTCTTAATGACACTGGGCCTTGTAGGGGTGATATTTGTGCTTCTTCCCAGGTCTCATTGTCCCATGTCCGTGTTTTAGATAAACCCACTTCAACAGCAATTTGTCTTAAACTAATTGTCGGGTCCACGTTTACCGTCGCCAAAACACGTTCTTTAGTGTGATCAACTAATTCTATTTGTCGATTTCCTGCGATATAATTATTTTTAATTTTAGTGCTTTAAGGATAAAAAATGTTATTTACCACCCCTAGATTCTGATTCGATAGAAATATTTCCAGATGTTTCAAACGTCTGGTGAATGGTACGTAAACACGATATATGTCTGTTATCAAAGTTAACGGCAAACAAATCTTTAACTCTCCGTAAGCTAACACCACTGTAAAAGGTTTTTACCATGAAAATTCTTTCTTCATTGCAGTAGTTATTCATTTTAAAGTTAATAACATGGACGACACTATTAAACAACTCTAAATACTTTTTAAAATTATTTGACACATTTGAAACAAATTGAAAATCAAGGCGTATCATATTTAAAAAACGGCAATTACTTATTTAGTGTTTTAAACTAAATATTTTAGTCTTGTAACTGGTACCTTTGGATGTCCAATCACTTTACCTTTTGATTGATACCATTAGCTTTTCTGTCGGTTGAATTGGCGAGCAGGAATCTGCAAAAACGTTTATTCCAATGTTAAATCCCTATGTTCGGGTTTGAGAACGGACGCACCGTATAGAAAGTTGGGGCTAATTAATAAATACGTTAAAAAAGCAAAAGGGATTTTATGTTTATATTTTTCATTCATTAGAAGCAAAGTGGAGTACTGCTCACTTATTTGGAATCTGTCAACCAAAAAATATTGTAAAAAAAATGGAGATCAGGCAGAATAAGTTCCTACGATATTTTTTTTAATAAAAGTTGACTTGCCCTAGGGATTTTCCCATACAACATTTAAGAGATTTGGCTAGTGTCTCCAGACTTGAAAAGAGAAGCACGCGGTGTATTGATAAATAACTCTTAAGTACCAAGATCTTGCAATGTGTGAAGACACAGCTTGTTTAATTTATGTAATTTTTCTGCATTTAGTTCTCCAATCACTTAGATATATTTGGAATCAATTTAACAAAATTTAAGACTAATGTATCCAGTATTTTTAGCTAAGTGTTCCCTACATAAACCTAATTAATTCATTGTAAACAGTAAATACTGGGTGTCAATTTGAAAATTTGCCAGACCTCATATCTTCGAAACTATACCAGAAGTAAAATTTTGCGAAAACCGTTTCGAGAACATGGGGTGGGGAACTACTATGGCCCACAGGGCAATCTTCTGCAACCCACCCCTTAGGTTCAAATTGCACTATCTCATGTGTGACATATCATTAATCAGTAATAAACAAAATGTTAATTAATCCATTAGTTTGCTGAAAAAATAAAAAAAAAAGTTTCAGTAACTTTAGTGGTATGTTTTCATATTTATCGCTATTAATATCAAATCAAATCACTACTTCAAATATATCGTAACAAATTTGGCTGATGGACTTAGGCACAACACTTTCTCGTATAAGGAAACTAACTGTTGCCCGCAGCAATTCCTAATTCCGTATAACTTTGCTATATTTTTACGTATTTGGATAGCATGAAATTAGCTTTAAAATACTTTAGATTTGTTTTTGAAACTTTCCTATAAAATATTAAAAAAATTTAAAAAATAATTTTTTTTGTTATTTGCGGCAAAACCGTAACCGCTAAAAATATTTCAATGTAGCACTTTAGCAGCTATATATGTCTGCCATATAATCCCTTAATTCCAAGATTTCATTTTTATCAGAAGCATAGTTATGAGGGATTGAAATCTTTAAATTTAATTCCGGTCCTGGATAAGTTAGAGAAATCTGATAAAGCTCATTATATTTTCGTTATATGTGACTATAAAATACGTAAATTTAAAAAAAAAATTACCAGAGCCGTTTTTGAGAAAGATAAAAAGGGCAACTTTAACCCGTAATTACGGGCAAAATTTTATTTTTTTCAAAAATATTTACAAACCATCGAAAGCATGCTTTTGATGGTTTATTTACAAGTTGCGATTTTTAAATTGCAAGTAGCTTTTATGGTTTCTTATTGACAGCACAAGCGCCGAAATGTACTAAAATCGTCATATTGTCATAATGTGAATTCAATTGATCTTTCTGAATGTGAAATCTTAATTTACAAGACTTGAGTGGAGTATCTATTTATTTTATTTTATGAGAACCGTTTTAGGATTAATCCTGTGGTTCTGTTTACATGTGGACTAGTGCATTTTTTGTAATTAAATCAAATAAATATTAGCCTAACACCATGAATGTGCACAAAAAACTATTACATGTTTGGAAAAATTGATGTATTTTAATAATGTACCCAACATTAATTTTTAATGTAAAGTGAATATTATACTAAAAAAGTAATTGACCATAATACACTGATATTATTTCAGTTTATTTATTTATTCATTTTTCTTTGTTTCAGATGTAGTGTTTTGTACAGCTATAGATAATATTGGAGACAGGTTAGTTGGTTGTAGTAGAATAGTAAATGGAAATGAGGTATCATTGATGCGACCTTCTACTCGAGTTCCGTATATCATTTTGTGTGAAGTACATTTAAACAGAATGATCCGGCATAACTGCTGTCCAAAGTGTGGTTTATTTTGTACGCAGGTATTTTATGAATTATGTGGCATAATTGACAAGTTTTATTTTATTTTATCTATAGTCACTGTCACTTCTTTGAATAATTTTTGTACATATTATTAGTGTATACTTAAGATTTTTTGGTATGTTGCTTCCGCTTGACATAATGTTTTATTTCAGAAAACGTCCAAGTTTTTGTGTTATTTCAGTTTTTATTTTGTAGAAACAATGTTTTTTTTACAGCAGACAAAATTTACAATTTCACCTGAATCGAGCTTTGTAGAATAATGCTAGGAATAATCGAGATATTTCAATTGCGAAACATTTTATAAATCTACTAATATTAGTATACAATGTGATCCAAATTAAGTATGCACACTATTGGTAACTTCTTTACTTTTGAGGATATAACAGTGATCAAATTTGTAATTTTTTTTTTTAATATAATACCTTATGTATAATATTTTTTATAAACAATATTAGAAACTACATATATTAAAAGTGACTATTACTAAATTTTCGCTAGGACTAAAAATAATGGACTTTGAAGGATTTACATGAATGTGACACTAAATTCTATGGAAACACATATGCCAATAATTTATAATTCATCACATAAAAAAATCTGATGTGTCCACATGACTTTCTTATGAATGTGGCCATGTTACATTAGCAAGGCATCAAAATTATATTTTCGTTAAATTATCTAAATTTTAACATTGTGAAACTTCTCACATTTACATATGTACATAACGTTTGTATACAAAATATTGCACAGTTTGCTCATAATTTTATAATAAAATCAAAAAAATAAGCAAATACAAAACTCAAATAATGTTTCAATACCACTTTAATATTAAAACTTCGTAATTTAATTTCTCTTAAAACATTACTCCGAGTTATATTTGGTGCATTTTTTTTAGAACATTGATGAAAGAAATTAAAAAATAAATAGACCATATGACTGTTGTTTATAATATTGTATAATTACAATAAATCAGTAGTTAATGATTTATTTGATGCGCAACTTTGTTTTTAATAATAATCTTTTATAAAGAAAACTTATCAAAAATTGAATTGTACTTTTGAAAAAGATACCCTCACATAAACTATATCGTTCTTCAGATATTCACTAAGATCGCGCTTAGCTAGTGGGCTTGTGGTAACATGATCTACTCAGCATTCAGGAAGTAATGGGTTCGCTCTCCATTACCGCCTACCTTGTATGCGGTTTTTTCAGGGGATCTTCCTCATACACCTATAGCGGCGTATACGCACATGCTGGGGTAGTAACTTTCTGCTCCTTTCTTTCCGATCTTATCATGACGACACCCATTCTTAATCCCACCATGCATATATATTTAATGTATGTATGTATGTTGGGAATCCATCGCTGTAGTTGTTTTTACTTTTTTTCACCAAGATTACAGTAGGAACTTTTTGTTTTTTAGGGATTTATGTATTTCCTTATGAAAAACTACTGAAGAAAACATCTAACATTTTATTCTCTTTAAAAAGTGTATTTACATATTTTTCTCTAAACTTGAAATGTGCTTTAACACCTTATCTTATCAGTTATCGGAATAATGAACATAGTTGCCATTAAGACTTACAAAGGAACTATTTAGTTAGTGGTTCATGTGAACTTTAATTTTATGAAGATAGCTACAATTAAGACATAGCCTCATAATTTTGGAGCCCAACAAATACAAAGTGGTATTAAGTAATAGCGCAAAAATTCAAGAAGATAATTAACTGATTGTTAGAAATAAATTTAGTATGTAATTTTCCTACAAAAATAAGCTTTAAAATTTACTATTTGTATTTGTACTTTCAGCTAACTAATTATTTGCAACTTCTTAATAGTGTTATATACAGGGTGTCTCAGCGAGACCGTTCATTAGAAGTTTATGGGGTTGTCGGCAAAATAAAATTTGAAAATTTAGAATCAGGTATAATTGATTGCGTTCTATACATTATTTTCAGACTTCTAGCGCTTCCGTTTATACCGGAAGTCGTCGTCTACTTTGTTATTTTCAATGGAACACTATATATTTTTACATTTTTGGATTGGAATCATAATTTTGAATCCTTTTTATTGAAACTATGCCATGCCCATCTATTACGGTTTTTGAGATAAAAATTATTTTCCGGAACCTTGACAGCTGGGTGACGTTTACAAAATGGACTGACTCCTATTTGGATTGAGGTAGAAAGTTAAAATCCAATTAAGTTTGTAGTTTAGAGATGCCTTTAACGTATGCATTTTTTAAAATAAAAATCTTTGCCATAGAATAATGTCTAACTTTATACTTTTCAGCTAGAGTTAAAAATGTAAAAAAACCAATTTTTTTAAATGGAATACCTTATTTTTTGTTACGTAATCGAATTGGCGATGAGATTTGCTACAAAGTGATATGGCATGTTATACCTAAATCAAACTATTCTAGAGTTAATTCCAAATAACGGAAAATTTTTATTCCTTAGCCATTATTTCGAGAATGCTATGAATGGTTGCTATAGATACAAGAAATAATTTTTGAAATGTCAAGTTTTTAATGTTTATGACTTAGTACGTCTCTCTTAAATACCTTAATATTATTGCTAAAATAATTTTTATACAAATGAAGAAATTTTTAATTTATTTTTTATACACGGAAAATGCTACAAGATTTTTAGTAGAACTTCCACAATATTTAACTAAAACTACTCACGCTTACTTTAAATGACAAAAAATGGATGTAAAAAACTAGAAACAAATTATAATAAATGTTCGAAATGGTGGTCGTTCGCATTCAAGCATGAAGAGCGTGAAGCAACACCCTCCAGTACTGCTGTTCGTCCTTCTTGAAGAGAGAGCTTGTTGAACGTTGTTCGCCTCTAATTCCTCCCTCGTGTTCACCGCTGTCTGCCTGGTAGATCTGATGCTGGATATATCCCCAAAGCTGAAAGTCCAAAGGTGTCAAATCTGGAGATCTTGCAGGCCAGTTCCATGGTCCTAACCGCCTTATCCACCTGTCTTCGAACATTAAGGTGAGTTCTTGGGATACTAAATGACGTAAGAGAACCTGTTATCCATCATAAGGCAAAATACATTGAAACTAAACCCGACCTGATAGTTTCTTTCTCGGATCTCATGCGTATTGGCTGAAGCCCAGACATGGTTGTTATACCTGTTAAAAATCCCTTCACGCGAAAACCTAGATTCGTCGTTTCGTTAAATATTGTTCTACTAACAATCTTGTCGCATTTTTCATGTATAAAAATAAATTATGAATTTCTCGATTTGTATAAACGTTATTTTCGTTATTGTTATCCATTTTCACCCTTTTTAGCACTAATATTGTCACTTAAGGGATACGTACTAAAACACAAACATTAAATACTTGACATTTGAAAAATTATCTCTCGTATCCGTAGCAATCATTCATATCATTCACAAAATAATGACTAAGGAGTTAAAAGTTTCCGTTTTTTGGAAATAACTCTAGAACAGTTTGATTTAGGTAGAACAACATGTCATATCACTTTGTAGCAAATCTTATCGCCAATTCGATTACGTAACAAAAAATAGGGTATTCGATTTAAAAAAATTGATTTTTTTACATCTTTAACTCTAATCAACGGTCCGCTGAGAAACCATATATATATATATATATATATATATATATATATATATATATATATATATATATACTATATAAATATATATATAATATATATATATATATATATATATATATATATATATATATATATATATATATATATATATATATATATATATATATAGTTTTTCCTATACCATGATATCAATGCTTTACTAGTTGCATATAATGTCGCATAGTATTGCACCGATACCATATGTGATTAAATTCTGTTAAACACGTTTTTTGATTAAGGTATTTTCATTGTTAATCCGTGAGAGGTGTACTGATATTACCGTTATTATATGTTTAGATCAGAAGATTTAGGGATTTTTAATCTATAAGCAATATCTGTAAATGTTTTTGAAATATTGGTAATACCGATCCATTAATTAATTTATTTGTTTAAATTGTGATTACTTAGTGTAAAGTTTAAAAGAGAACCAATATTATACGAATTCATTGTTTCTTTGTGTGAAATTACATAAAGAATTACACCGTTTAAGAGTGATCAACCTTTTGATATTTTGGCTTAAGGATTGATCGGAGAATTGTGTATTTTGAGTCAAATCAATTACAAAATTTACTTATTTTGCATTAATTAAGTCTCCAAATACATAACACTGATAACAAGATATTTATTAAACAAATTTCAGATTTGAATTATTACAATTCACTCATGTTGGTGAATGTTTAAATACAATTTTAAAGAGAAAGTATTCCAAATAATATTTGATAGTAAATATATGATTCAGAACGACGCACTGATCGTTACATCTTTAAAAATTTTTAAATACGAATTAGTTTTTGTGGTTAAAAATTAATAGACTGAAGTATTATTTTTCTAAATTGGGTGATATTTATTTATTTCAGAATTTTTATGATAGTATAAATATCAATCTATGTGTATACGAGGGTAAATTAGAAAGTATCCAGATAACGTTTTATTACCTTGATTTTATGATATACAGGGTGCGATCAATAAGTTTATGACGACCCATATGCTTCAAAATTTTATTAAGCTTTGGACAAATTTATTTTTAAGGGAAATTGTATCGACGCGCATTAAGTTTTCTTAGACGAAATTTAACGTACTCTGTTAAAGTGAAAATGCGTTTGAGCTTGAGTTGTGTATGGTTTTATTGAGTAAGCTACAATTCTATATTCCTCAGTCAGGTATGATTAACTTTACACCTCGACTAAGACTATTTATCTTAGATATTTGTTGATTTATGGTAAGTGTACGGTGTTTTAAACTAAATTTCAATCATTTTACGTCTTATATTGACCCCGCTCATTCCACTGCAGTTGGCTTGGCAACCCGCTTACCTCCGTAGGCCTGGACGACGCCTAGCGCGGTCTGATCATTAACAACAAGGTACACGATAAGGTGGATCGACCCTATTACCCCTCGAATGGTAAGCAGATTGTGTTACCACAGATTCAACTTAGCGTAGAAGGATGCATAGTTTGACTGAAAACTCTGAATTTGTATTATTTAATTTTGTTATACAACTTTAGTGATTTTTTACAGCCTGAAGGCAACCCAAAATATTTCCCAAGCCTTGTAAAATTCTAGATATGGAGAAAAAGTTGGAAGAAGGCAGTTAAGAGTGTACTATAAAATAAAGAGTTCCAGTGCTGTGGGTTTATGATTTTGAAAACATTTAGAAAAAAACTGATTTTTGGTTTTTGTCGTTAGTGTTTAAATAGTTGAAATTGAAAAAAAGAGGTAGAGATAAGAACTATGCAATCTTATGCAAAGTTTTAAAATTGTAAAATATGTTTGCAAACAATTGCCAAAAGTGTTAGAAATTGTAATAAACAACTGTTAACAAATTGTGAAAAATACATTTTTTAAATGTAACTAATTTTAATAGAACATTTGCATAACAAACCGCTTAGACATCTGATAATCCATTCCAGGTATTATGAAACCACTACAACCGAAGAAAGACATTAATATGTGAAAACCACTTAGCCTTGCATACACTGTTGACATTCATTTTACCTACTCTCTATAATATCAACAGTCTTTTCATAAAGAGATTATCACTTTTTTCACTACTCACAATCTTTTAGCTGTATTTGCGAGTCCCTGATATTTCTACCTTCATAATACCTGTGTTCTTTATAGACACAATGTCTTTAGTAAGTATCGTTTAAACTATAACTTAAAACTGTTTATTTTGGAAACAGTTGTATTAATTTTATTAAAATATGATCACTTTTTGTATACTACATATACATATATAGGTATAGAAGATTATGCAATCAACTTTTTTTTCACTATCGCTAAATCGACTGATTACATCGTTTTACGTTTTGCCAAGATCGGTCATGATGTGTGTGCGTGTGGGTTGATATGTATCCATAACTACTGAACCATAATACGACGTACTTGAAATTGTATATTTAAGCTTCATTTCATTTCTCATGGCGCTAATTAAATTTGGGGAGAAATCCAGCGGCGGGGTTGATTAGGGCCAGTTTTTGGTTTTTATCAAATATTTCTGAAACAGCTGCATATTTCAAAGATATAAAATTACCTATATATAGATCTCAAACATACCAATTAATATATTATATATATATATATATATATATATATATATATATATATATTATATATATTATATATATATATATATATATATATATATATAATGCCTTTCTTCAGTTGTATTGGTTTCATAATATCTGGAATGGATTATCAGATGTCTAAGCAATTTGTTATGCAAATGTTCTATTAAAATTAGTTACATTTAAAAAATGTGTTTTTCACAATTTGTTTAACAGTTTGTTTATTACAATTTCTAATACTTTTAGCAATTGTTTTCAAAGATATTTTACAATTTTAAAACTTTACATAACTTTACACAATCTGCTTAGCATTCGAGGGGTAATAGGGTCGATCCCCCTTACCGTGTACCTTCTTGTTAATGATCAAACTGCACTTGGCGTCGTACAGGCCTACGGAGGTAAGCGGGTTGCCAAGGCCAACTGCAGTGGAAATGAGCGGGGTTGATATAAGACGTAAAATGATTGAAATTTAGTTTAAAACACCTTACACTTACCAAAAATCAACAAATATCTAAGATAAATAATCTTAGTCAAGGTGTAAAGTTAATCCTACCTGACTGAGGAAGATAGAATTGTAGCTTACTCAATAAAACCATACACAACTCAAGTTCAAACGCACTTTCACTTTAACAGAGTACGTTAAATTTCGTCTAAGAAAACTTAATGCACGTCGATACAATTTTGAAAATCTTTAAGTTCTATTTCCATTAAAAATAAATTTGTCCAAACCTTAATAAAATTTTGAAGCATATGAGTCGTCATAAACTTATTGATCGCACCCTGTATATCATAAAATCAAGGTAATAAAACGTTATCTAGATACTTTCTAATTTGCCCTCGTATACACATAGATTGATATTTATACTATCATAAAAATTCTGAAATAAATAAATATCACCCAATTCGTATTTAAAAATTTTTAAAGATGTAACGATCAGTGCGTCGTTTTGAATCGTATATTTACTATCAAATATTATTTGGAATACTTTCTCTTTAAAATTGTATTTAAACATTCACCAACATGAGTGAATTGTAATAATTCAAATCTGAAATTTGTTTAATAAATATCTTGTTATCAGTGACTTAATTAATGCAAAATAAGTAAATTTTGTAATTGATTTGACTCAAAATAAACAATTCTCCGATCAATCCAAGCCAAAACATCTTGATCACTCTTAAACGGTGTAATTCTTTTGTAATTTCACACAAAGAAACAATGAATTCGTATAATATTGGTTCTCTTTAAACTTCACACTGAATTTTAAACAAATAAGTTAATTAATGGATCGGTATTACCAATATTTCAAAAACATTTACAGATATTGCTTATAGATTAAAACTCCCTAAATCTTCTGATCTAAACATATAATAACGGTAATACCAGTACACCTGTCATGGTTTAACAATGAAAATGCCTTAATCAAAAAATGTGTTTAACAGAATTTAATCACATATGGTATCGGTGCAATACTATGCGAGACATTATATGCAACTAGTAAACCATTGATATCATGGTATAGGGAAAAACAACAAAATCTATACTGTACTAAATTAAAGATCTAGTACGCACGATGTGCACATTTTGATACTCACCATTGGTATATGGATTATTAGAAGAGAGAGAGAGAGCAACAGTCAAATGGGGAATGTTATTCAGAATTCAATGCTCGTAACAAATCTTATTTCAAATTCATCCTGACTTCGCTTCGATTTTGAGGTATTTTGAAAAAACTAAAATTTGCGGATGTCAATTTTTTTAATAATTCAATAACGCCTTACGCAACCGGTTTTCAACATTGTTGCGACGGTTTTACGACAAATTCGTTGCTGTTATCAGAAACCCCTGATTTTCATTTGTTCTCAAGTTATCAGTGCTACATTTTGTTTTTCTAATGGCGACCATTTTTAATTTTTTGGATTAGTTAGATAGCCTTCGAGAAGAGCTTTTCAATGAAAAATTTTGATTTCTAACAAAAAATAAATTAATCTCCAATACGAAATTAAAAATTGAGATTCACTTAAATAAACTGTTCAACACCATTCTGCTCCACACACCTTTGGCACGTTATTCTAACATAGTTACAAACTGTACGTAACGTGTTACCATTATTAGTTCTAGCACATCCAGCATTCTTTGTTCTAAAATTTCTCTGGTGGTTCGAAATTGAATACTTTGTTCTTAGTGGCACCCCACAGACAAAAGTCAAGGGGATAAGGTCGGGTGATCTCACAGGCCATTGTAATGTTGCATTATTTGAAATAAATCTTTCATTAAAGTTTTCTCGTAAAAAATATTGCACGTCGCGAACATTATGAGCCGGACAGCCGTTCTGCTGATACCACGTTTTGCATGTTATCAGGATTAATAACTTGTCTCAGGGCGGCATTATCACGTTCGTTAGTAGCTCCATATACCTGTTTCCGGTTAAGTTGTCATTAAAGATGAAACGACCTTTTAAGTGATCATCTAAAATGAAAATCAAACGCTCAGAAGAACAAAGAAAATTCATTACATGTCCGTACCAATCAAACCACACCAGATATTAAAACCAAATTGGACTTGAAGTCTTCTTTGATTTACCAAATGTGAATTTTCAGTAGACCAATGATGATAGTTATGCCTATTATGAAATATGGCGGACGATGTGGCAGTGCCTGACTTTCAGTGCGGTACTTTATGTGTGGTTTGTGGTAAAAATACTGCAAAAGAACAGTAAAATGTACATGTTTAAGTGACTACCCAAACTAAAATCTGTTAATGTAATTGATAGTGAACATATAAAATTTTGTTTGTGGTGAATCATATGATTTTACCCAGAATAGTGAAATCGATTATTTAAAAACCATTATATGCGACAAATATCAACTGATTGCTGTGTTATTTGACATAATTAAGTTACTTGAGGATAAAATTGAATAAACGGTGATCGTCAATAATAACCCAATAGTAATTTCGTAGGTTAATAAAAATGATTAACCAATGCAATTGAAGCAACATCCCTAATCACGTGCTCTTCATATCAACAACACAATTACAAAACATCAAACGCCAAATTTAAATAATATTTACAAAGGAGAAGGCGTCACATGCAAAGACGCTGTGGTCAAACACGTTAAACAACCTAAAACTTACGCGGATGTAAGTTCAAATTATTATCTGCCTTCAACAAAACTAACTACTTCAGGTCAAAAAGATTGAGAAAAATGAGGAAACACGTTTAGAACGGTCTGAGTAATGGTTAAGTCAGAAAAAACGACCTAAAACGTGGAATTCACCTATAAGAGGTAATGATACTTCAATTACAGGGATGAAAGGTATCCCAAAGTTAGATAATTTGTATATGAGTATGCTTGAACCAGATCTTACAGCAGAGACATTGACCAACTTTCTAAAAAATAACGGTATTCAGGTTGCGCAGTATAAGAAAATAAAATCCAAGTTTTCTGATATTTACACTAGTTTCAAAATTTCGTCGGAAAAAAATAAATTAGTCATTATAAATCATTCGAAAATTTGGCCACCTGGTGTGACAATCGGCAAGTTTTTTCATCATCTCGACCAACTAAGAGAACGACATAAAGCATCTGCGACAAAGCAGTAAAACATAATTCTATTGAAGTTATTAATATTGGATTATTACACATAAACATTCATCAGTTTTGAATACATAGAGTAATAAGGTTTTTCTTAAATCTCATAAATATTTAAATGTGTTATGTTTATCTGAACACTGGCTGATTAATAACGTTAGCAATCTCATAAACATTTCTGATTTTAAATTAATCTCATTCTTTTCAAGAAGAGTAAACACGTCGGTGTGATAACCCTAGTCAAGGAGAGTTTTGATTGTGTTCCTATGTTGTGTGTTATCGAAAGAAATTCACTGTGAAATTTTAAAAGTTGAAATCAAAAAACTTGGCTTAATAATTGTTTTGATTTAGAGATCATCCATAGGTAACTTTGATGTTTTTATTGTTACGTTTGTAACTTTTTTCTCAACTACCACATAGTAATGTGCGTGAATTTAACGTCAACTTTCATTCTAATCATAAGCAGGCTAATTATCATATTGATTTTTTGAGATCATATGGACTATATCCTACAATTTTTGATAACACTAGAATGAACAATTGTATCGATAATGTTTTTGTAAATTTTGATAAGAATTTAAATTTCAACGCGATAATACTGGCCTGTCAGACCACCTTGCATAAATAATTACAGTTTCTTTTCAAACCAATATCTAATTAAAACCTGTAACAAGATATTATCGACCTATTGCAATGTAAGGTAAATTGTCATTGTATAATATATTGCAAAATACTAGCTGGAGTTTTATCGATGATAATTGTTTAGCTAAAGTAAAATTTTTTAATATTTTTATAAGATACTTTTATTTTTGTTTTCCTTTTGAAGAAGTTGCTGGAGGTCGACAAGGAACAAATACAATTAATTGGTATAATGAGAAAATAAAAAATATGAGGAATGTATTAATGATACTCAAGTCCATCATACGAAACATAAAAACAACAAAAATTATGGAAAATGATAAACTTATTAAAAACTCAAATTTTAATCCAAAAGAAAAGCGATTTGGCAAGTGATAAAAAGCAAACGGCTTAGTGATCCTTCAACTTCTAATTTAACTGCACAACAAATGAATGACTTTTTTATTAATGTCACTTATGAAATTAATATCAATCTTCCTGCACAACATAATCATCCTAACTGCTGTCTTTAAATAAAATTGAAGTAACAGCCATACAGGAATTTCACTTTCAGGAAATATCGTTTAACGAAAAGCGAAATATTGTCAATAGTATTATAAATAGTAATTGTAAAGATCCGTTTGATGTAAAAGTAGATATAAAAAATGTAATAAATACTATCTATTTTCCACAAAAGTTATAAATGCTTGTATTCGTGAATCGTTCTTTCCGTCTGAACTGAAAATTTCAAAGATCATCCCTCTTCATAAAAGCGGAGACAAGTGACAATGATGTCCAATATGACTGTTTTTAAAAATGTTTGAAAAAGTATTAAAATTAAACATTATGGATTACTTACAGAGACATGATATCTAGTGGTCAGTTTGGTTTCCGTAATGGAGTGTCAAGCGGTAGTGCAATTTTGAAACATGAATTTTATAATTCAGCACTATAATTAACATTCAAGTAGTTGAAATTAAATTGAAATTAAAATTTATCTAAAGAACGTTCTGCATTGTGCAATCATAATATATTAATTAATAACTTTGGAAAATATAATTTTAGTAAAGGAAGTATAGGATTGTTGCAATTGTACGTAGCTGATTGTCACCAGTACGATTTTCATAATAATACTCAAACTACAGGGATACAAGTCGGTGTACCTCAAGGGTTGATACTTGGTTCGATACTATTTTAAATCTATTTCAATGTTTGCTTAAACTAGATGAAAATAATATTATTCATGTACTCGATTACACATTTATTAAATAGGTTGATGATTTGCTGCCTTAGAATTTCATATGTAAATAAAATTAAGAGTGTTATAGATAACAGTTTGTCATCTTTGAGGCATAAAATCGAGATATGTAATTTTACACTAAAAATAATGTTAAATTCTAATAAATCAAATAAAATAAAATTTATAGTTGGCGTTAACCCGATTAAACTAGTCAAACTGTAATAATTAATGAGCAGTGCTATCAATGCTTTATGTACATTAAGAACCTTATAACAATGTCTCACATAAATATAGTGTTAGCATATTACAGTATTTATCAATTATGTGTTACGCACTTACAGCATGTCATTCTACTGTATACGAAGATCTTTAAAATGTCAAAGACGTGCTGTCAGAATTAGTCATTTAGAATATAGTATAAGTGTTGCAAAGAACAATTTAATAAATCTGGGTATATTAACACTTCGTATTTATATCTTAAACTGTAGTATTAATGGTGAAAGTTTACATTTTCATATTTATAATTGACTGTTTCGATAAATTCAAAGTATGAATAAAATTTTAAACATGTTCAAGTAAAGCCTTTCGACTTCTCAAAACAGTAATATATTAATTAACTTTGGAAAACTTATAATTTGAGTTCAAAGGAAGTTGGGTAGGACTTGTTGCAATGTAATACTAAGCTGATTGTCACCAGTTACGATTGGTGGTCGATAATTAATACTCGATAGACGTACAGGGATACAATGTCGGTGTACCTCAAGTGGTTGATAACTTGGTTCGGATACTATTTTAAATCTATGTTCAATGACTATTGTCTTATGAAATAGATGAAAATAATATTATTCTGTACGCAGACGACACGACATTATTAAATATGGTTGATGATTTACATGCCTTAGAATCAATATGTAAATAAAATTAATGAGTGGCTTATAGATAACAGGCTGCACTTAAATACGCCTAAAATCGAGAATGTATTTTTACACTAAAAAATAATGTTAAATCTAATAAATCAAATAAAATAAAATTTTTGGGCGCGACGTTAGACCCGAAATTAAACTAGTCGGAGCAGTGTAATAATTTGAGCAGTAAGCTATCAAAAGCTTTCTTTACATTAAGAACCTTAGTAAACAATGTCTCAATAAATATAGTTAAGTTAGCATATTACGAGTATTTCCCCTCAATTATGTGTTACGCACTTACAGCATGGGGTCATTCTTCTTGTATACCCAAAATCTTTAAAATTCAAAGACGTGCTGTCAGAATTATTAGTCATTTAGAATATAGAAAGTGTTGCAAAGAACAATTTATAAATCTGGGTATATTAACACTTTCCTGTATTTATATCTTAAACTGTATATTATTGATGAAAGTACCAGTACTATAATTCATTTTCTGATACTCATAATTACAACACAAGAAATAAAAAGTTAAACATGTTCAAGTAAGTCTTTCGACTTCTCAAAACAGTAGTAATTATTATGTGATAAAACTTTATAGTTTGATTCAAACTAAGTTGGGTATGACTTATTTTCAGCATTGTAATATTAAGGCGATGTAAGTAGAGAATAAATCTGCAAGTTACTATTGGTGGTCGATATTAATATCGATAGACGTCACAGCTTGTACTTTTCCAATTGTGTTTTTAATACATAGTTGGTAAAATGAGTAAATGTGAATATCGGATTAGTGCGTATATTCATACAACTCATGCGGTTATATACCTTTCTCGTTCTTATACAAAGCATTTATACTAGAACGTAAGAGGTTATATAGTTTTCCTAACCGCGGTCGCTGAACTAAGAAGCACGCTCTACTTTGTAAGCGTTTTGAATTGTGCTTTGTGCACAAAAAGAGATACCAATAGTTAAGTCAAGTTTAACGCGGCGCGGGAAACATTTAGCTAAAAGCGTAATGCAGTGACTCTTTAAATGCTTTACGTACAAAAATGAATTACGCACATAGTTGAAAGGAAAGCGCTACTTATAAAACACATGTATCAATGTGATTATTAGAGAAAGGGCTTTATCTAATATATTTTCAATCATACGTAGGTACGTGCAAACACTTTTATTTGATAATAAAAGGTAAGTAGTCTTGACAAGTACAAAATAAATGGGCCATAAGTACATGATTAACATAATTGCGCCATTGTGACGCTTATGAACGTATTTATTAATCGAAATTGCTTTTAATGAATTACTTATAGGTGTTGGTTATTTATATGAAATTTCCTGTTTACAGTTACAGAAAGTAGTTCATAATGCGAAAATATTTCACCTAACCGCAGGCGTATTATTGTCAATAAGGTAATTACCATATAATTAGAAGGTATTACATCCACTTCCTATAAATGGTGAAGGAATTGATTTATATGATTTAGTGAGAGAAAGACTTTTGTGCTTACAATTTATTTGAAAATGTCTGGAAAATGTTTAAACGAATGTTGTCAAGAGCTGATATTTAATGTGTATCAGTACTTTTGCAGAGAGAGGAATAATTTTGAACCGTTCCGTAATGTTGAAGCAGTACAAGGAAGAGCAGCGGAAGTTTTAAGCATCAGTGTGATTGCATTAAAGAAGATTGTTGACAGTAAGAAAATGAACATTTCATTACCAATAATTTTGAACAAACCTCGTAAAAAGTTTAAAGCAGGCAACCTATCTGAAGCTGTACAACACAAAATACGAGATATACTTTATTCGAAGTATGCTGAAAGGCAAGTGGTTGAAATAGAAACAGTCAGAAAAACAAGGAATTGCTAGTAGCATTTCGGCCTACTATAGGTAAAATATTGAAAAATATTGGTTTCAAATTCAAAAAGATTGTAATCGGAGCGCTTTGCGAAACAGCGAATGTTGCATTCGCAAGGGTGTAAATTTTAAAACAATATATGCATAATATGAACTCGTCGTCACCTCTACCAGTTATATTCCTAAATGAAACGTGGGCGTTCGCTAGAGGATCACTAAAAAGGTCTTGGCAAGACGATACACCAAAAAGTGTAAAAAATTGTAATTATTCTTCATATGGTAAAAGGTTCATGAACTTAAACGCCGGAAGTCAAGATGGTTTTATTGAGAATTGCAGCTTGATCTTCGTCGCTAACTCAAAATCGTCTGATTATCATGACAATATGGACGCGAGAAATTTTGAAAAGTGGTTGGAAGATCAGTCGCTACCTAACCTACAAGAACCATCTTCAATTGTGATGGACAACGCCGCTTACCATTCACTCCTAGTTGAAAGCCGTCTTCTTCCTGGAAAAAGAAGACCTACCAAAGTGGTTAACGATAAAAATATTGCTTTTTCAAAAACAGATTTGAAGGTAGATGGAGTGTGTGGTGTATTTCCTAATTATAGAACATGACCACTTCATACTTAGATTACCACCATATCCCTGTCAGTTCAATGCAATTGAAAATATGTGTTGTATTTGCAAGTCCTACTACGATCAGCGCATAGGTAAAGATGGCTATTCTGGTGCCGCAGTAATACAAATGTGGGAAGAGTCGTTGCAGAAATGTGATGTGTTAAACTTGGAAAAAAACAATATTGCATACCTTAAAAATTACTTCCGAGTGGTGGAATCGAGAAAAAGTGTTAGATGTAACGGTAGCACCATTAATAATTACAGTGAGTGATGGAAATTCGGATGACAGTGAAGTTGAAGATGCCGAAGATGATGAATAATAACTACATACCTATTTTAAATTAAGAATTATTTTTTTATTTGCCTACAGATGATTGAAAATACATTAGATAAAGGCCTTTCTATAATACTCACATTTACAAATGTATATAAATAAAATGGATGTAGTACCTTCTAATTAAATTATTATAAGTCTTTGTTATGTACGAATAAGTTCAAAAGTAAATATGTCATTAATAATTATTATTAATTTTATTTATGTATTTAATAAAATTAACAATAATTATTAATTGTCTTCTAATTATATTCTAATTACTTTATTGACCATAATACGTCTGCAGTTGGCAAAAATATTTTCGCATTATAAATTACTTTCTGTAACCGTCCACAGGAAATTTCATATAAATAACCTACTAACTAATTCATTAAAAATCAATTTCGATTAATAAATACGTTCATACTGTTAATCACGTATTCATGGTCCATTTATTTTGTACTTGTCAAGATAAGTTACCCTTTATTATCAAATGAAAGTACGTATGGTTGAAAATACATTAGCTAAAGGGATTTCTCTAATAATCATATTTATAAATGTGTTTTACAAGTAACGCTTTCCCTTCAAGGTTGTTCGTAATTCATTTTTGTATGTACGTAAAAATATTATAAGTAAAACATTTAGAGAGTCACTGTATTACGCTTTTTGGTGGATGTTTCCCGTGCCGCGTTAAACTTGACTTAACTATTGGTATCTCTTTTTGGTGCACGCAGCACAATCCAAAACGCTTACAACGTAGAGCGTGCTTCTTAGTTCAACTAGATGCGTTCTAGCATAAATGCCTTGTATAAGAACGAGGAAGGTATATAACCGCTACATGGATATAAGCGCTAATCCGATATTCACATTTACTCATTTTACCAACTACATCAAAACCGCAAGTTGATATTTTTGCTAGTTTTAAAGTTATAGTGAAATGAAGATTTTTTAACACTTTAATTGACGAAGTTTGGTTTTGCTGAGCCGAATTGGATAAATGTTGGTCTCAAATTAAAGAGATAGTTGTTAATCGAATTCAGGACCATGAGTGATTTTTACTGTCTGTCACCGTCGCTAGGGGGCGTTAAGAATAAAAAATAAGGTTTTTACGCTTTTTCTGTAAAATGTTAATTGCAACGATGTAGGTATTTATTCGGTCTAGGACAACTGGCCTACTTACAGCGACGCGACGGCCACTTGTCCCGGCGGTTACTTGTCCCAGCGACCAGTTGTTCCGGCGGCCAGTTGGCCGCGGCCATTCGGCAGCGGCCAGTAGGCGGCGGCCACTTGTCCCATTCCGGTATTTATTATATCAAAATCAAAGGTAAACTAAATTTGCCATAAAAATGATGCAAGATTTATTTTAATATTGTTGTTAGTGTTAGTTATAGCGAAATTAAAGTTTAATTTTAACGTGGCTCACCCTGTAAAGTTCAAATAAAATCAAAAATCTTATTTTAAATCCAAAAATATTAGGTATTTAATGCCCCGTTAAGCCTTTAAACTGCCTTGCGTCACATTCCATACAGTCTTCCAATCTTGTTCGGGTGTATAAAACTGCTTCGATTTTCGCTTATTAATCCCTTACCTTAAACTTTTTACCTTCCTGAAACTAATATTATTAATTTTACATAGATGTGGCGGGCAGAAAATATTACATTTTACTTGTTTTTATAAATAAAACACTCAATTAATCACTTCAATTAATAAATACCGCCATCTAGCGCTTTGTCTTGGAATGTCTAGTCAATGTTTAGTTAGCAGTAGGCCGTATTACACGTCGTTTAATTCTTGTCATTTTTTTAAACGCCTTTCACAAGTATTCAGCCGTTGATATAATTGCGGTCTATTTCGAGTGCATTCAAAATGCAGCAATAGCTGAAAGACAGTATGCGACCCGGTATCCAGATCGCTATCATTATGTAAGAAGAATTTTACCACGCTCGGTACAGCGACTACGCGATACTGGTAGGTTTCGTCGTCTCAGATTAAGGAGGCGTCGGATAGGAAGCACGGAAGAAAATATTAATGTCTTAACTTACATAGAATTTAATAGATCCATTGGAACTAGGGCGTTATCTTTAGATTTGGGAATAGCTCGAACTACTGTTCGAAACATATAAAAGACCACAGGTAAATAATTGCATTAGCACATCTTTTTAATAGACACACGGTTTATTACTAATATGCGCGTTACTTTTTATTTTTAGACAACATCCCTACCATATAGTTTTGCACCAGGCCAAACTATAATTTTAGTATTTATTTAATTTTTCTATTAAAATCAACCTAAACCCTAACAAAATTAGTATGACTGAATAGGTAATGTTAATACCTTTCAAACGAGATGTCACTTGCCATAAGGTACTATTTACAATTATTGGTCACTGTGGCCCTGTGACGTCATATATGACTATTACGTCACTTGTCATGACTAGTTGAGAAGCTTATATCCGTTTATAGTCACCCTCCAAATTTCATTAGTATAAGTAAAACCGTTCAAAAGATACAAGGGGAGGGACTTTTGACTAGTACTGATATATATATATATATATATATATATATATATATATATATATCCATTTTTACATTAAATTGACACGTAATTTAATGTTAAAACGCCCGCGATGCGTACATTAACATTGACCGACTTTCATTGATGAGTGACTACTGAGCTGTCGAATATGCAGCTTAACTCGACGTTATCGCGGGCATTTACCACAACCACAAATTATGAATTCTGTGCATATATTAGTAGATTGTGAGGTATATGATGCTGTAGCATTTTTCGTGGGAAGCGTGGAAGTATACATAGTGTTAACATTCATTCTATTTCAAAGTGATGAATTTGTTATTATAAAAATGATTATCGAATTAAGTGTTACTTTGTACCGTCTTAAGTTTCATCACAATTCACGTAATTTTACATTGATAGTATTCAACTTTGTGCTTCTACAAATATAAATTATGCAACAAACATGTGTTTTGTTATTTTTACTATTAGGTAAATTTCATCTAAGTTTTCATAACATAAATAATTTTAATTCAGGAGTTGTACTTTTGGAAAATCCACTATCATTACTCGATGAAATTATAGAAATTTAATATTTTTAATGAAATAATCAGTAAACGCTAAATGTTAATATTTAATGCATAGATTAAGAATTTATTCTGGTGGTTCTCACAGCTCAGCAGCACTAGTGGCGGAGCGGCCCCTGATGTCTTTTATATGAGACCAACATTTATCCAATTCGGCTCAGCAAAACCAAATTTCGTCAATTAATGTGTTAAAAAAATCTTCATTTCGCTATAACTTTAAAACGAGCAAAGATATCAATTTGCGGTTTTTATGTTTTTCTTGCAAATTTAATCTACTTTTCGAATACGATGTCAAAAATATACCGTGTGATTTAAATTTTCCGAGTAAAATGAAAAAGCTGACAAATTGCGCATTCTAGCACTTTTATTAGAAACTATTGTGTAACAATGGGAACGGCAATTATACCTACATTTGTCTTCTAAACAAGCTTTATTTGAATAAAATTGAATAAGTGGTTTAGAATTTACAGCAATTTTAATGATTACACTTTCAACTTCCACTCTTATTATGGTCAGTACGCCAATGAACCTTAAACCAAAATTATGTAGAATAGCTAGACTTTATAACGATGTAAGCAAACAAATTTAGAATTTTATTATTTAATTTTTAATTGCAGCCCCTAGCGGTGAAATACGGAACCTCAAAATAATTTCCAGCATTTTCTCATGACCACATTCATAGTAAAAAAAATTTTCCCATTGTTGTCAGATTGACAAGTCCTGAGATACAGTCGTTTACCTCGCTTATTTGCCCACCCGGTACAATATTTATTTATATTTTATAGGTTGTTTTAATTTTTTGAATTTAAGGGGCTTGTCGATGTTATGAGCTTACTCTAACAATAATGTACAAAAAACTTTTATTATTACTAATGGTATAACAGAAGATTCGAAGGAAGTATCAATTGTAAGTCTGTAGGTCGCCAAAAGCAGATCATTCACGGTTTTTTAAAAAAGTTAAATAGCGCACTAGATTCAAGACATCTAAAGATACATATTTCCGGTGTTATTTCAATTTTATGATCAATTCCAATAACTTTTCCTTCAGGTGGGAGGATTTAAAATGTAACTTGGAAAAATAATCTGATACTAAAAAAAATCGAGAATTATTTAAGCTTAAGCAGAATTATAGATTATAACCACATTTATATGCAATACTCTTATTCTCATTTTATCTCTAGTTAATGTTAAAGGTTAGCAGATATCCAATTTTGCTGCAATGTGTGACATAACTGGAGATTTATTTGCAAATAAAAAAAAATAAGAATATATTGAAACAAAATAACACTGTTAACAAAATATGAGATAAGAAAATTTAAGGTTAAAGTTATCACATAATTAATTTTTGCAATATAAAATTATAGCACTATTAGCCAAGAAGGATCGAATATGCAGTATTTTTTCGGGGAATTATACATTTTTGTGCTTTTATTCTCTTATTACTTAGAGGACTACAATACCTTCAGTAACTGTTCAAGATCCCCATAACTATTATACTGACTCAGAGTGAGATATGAGGCAGTTTTTGTGGTAAGCATTAGCTGTGTTTTCATTTTGTTTGTAATGGTATTAATGTTTAGCATGATAATTGATCTGTTGTTATTTTAATAATTGACTAATTCGTTTATTACTTCTTGTTGGTTTCCAACACTACTGACGAATAGTTTCTTAGATACAATTTGTTTAAAAAAGATTTCAAGTTTTATCAAGTCACAGAAAAATCTAGGGATTAACTAGGTATTTGCATTATTTGTGTATTTTAAACTATAAATCATTTTGTCGCTCGAGAATGAAAATTGTCACAGGAGGCAAAGCGTAGTGTTAGAAGTGCATTCAAACAGTACATAGAGGTGATAGCACTTGTTACTAATAATTATGAGCTGCAAAGTAATTTTTCAATTGGTCCTCAAAATAATGTACTTCCTAAACTCATTGGTTACAACTTACATTTTATATTCTTTATTAATGGATCTAAATAACTATGTTTAAAAATAAATTACGTTTTAATGACATATTTAGACTTTGGGTGAAAACTGAAAAATGCATGAAACTATAAATACAATTCTTTCTGGACGAAATTAATATAGTTGAAATTTGTTGTAACACGTTTGTCTATGTTAAAACTGTTTACCATGCACAGTGTTCCAGGAGAAACGTGTATTTACTGTTTCTACGAGGGTCACTGCTAAAATTTTTGGAAAATGTAAAAAATGCCCACATTATATTATGTAAAAATTTGATTGTTTTTCAAAATATTCTCCCTTAAGATCCATACACTTGTGCATTCGGTAAAACCAATCTTCAAAACATTTTTGCCACTCTGAGCGAGGTACCTCCAAAACAAGTACTTTAAAAGCTTCAACCACCTCTTCAGGTGATGAAAAACGCTTACCACGCATTTTATTTGTGATGTTTTTGAACAAAAACCAGTCATTGGGAGACGCATCAGACTGTGTAGTTTGTTGTGCTGTATACGCACTTGCATTGTCATGATGCAAAATGATTCGCTTATTTATATTGTTTTATCTAATTTCACAGATCACCTGGGGGACAAAAATTGAAGTATACCAATCAGTAGTAACTGTTATTCGATCCTCCAATGCAACAGTTGCAACACGACCAGTTTTTCTGAAAACACAAGCAATCATTTTCCTTGAAACGCTTTGCGACCTCAACACTTTTGTTTAGGTTCATTTTGGGACAACCATACAGATGATTGATGTTTAGTTTCAAGGCTCATATGAATATATCCATGGCCAAATTTTTTAAGCATTTCTTTGCACCACTTGACACGTGCTTTTTTTTGAGCTTCTGTTAGATTGTGAGGAATCCAACAACTACAAAGATTCCCGACATTTAAATGGTGTTTCAAAATGATGTGTATTTGTTTCGCCGCAATACCTAAGGATGCCTGTATCTCACTTGATGTTGCATGTCAATCTGATAAAATCATTTCACGTACAGCATCAATAATCTTTGCGACAACAGAAGTGCATGATCGACCCTCGCGAAGATCGTCATCAAAAGTAGATCGTTTGAATTCTGGAAACCATATCTAGACCATGGTTTTGGAGGGCGTCTCATTACCAAACAACAACTTTAGTTTTTCCACACATTGCTGTGGCGTTAAACCTTATCGAAAATCATAAAAAATTATCATTCTAAAATCACGATTCGAAATATCCATTTTTTTACAAACTTACTACTTTTAAAATTCTACTGAAATGAAACTGTTCTGTGTACAATCAAACTGTCATTTGTACTTATGGTATAAAATGTAAAATTTTTCGGTTATGACAATCACAGAACCGTTAGAATTGCAAGGAGTCCTTGATTCCGCGAACTTTAACAGTGATCCTCGTGTTCACAGTGTTTCACGAGCATTGATAAATATTTTTGGGCCGGTAGTACTTACGACTTTACATTTCATAACTGTATATCTTTTTCATTATCACATGAATACTTCCACCCTGAGAAAAAGTTTGGCAATTGGAATTTTGTTAATTACTTACTGTAAACCTACAATCACGCGTTACGCCACCAACTACACTTGTAATTCACATTCATCATTTAGCCAAAGTTTACATATCTCTGTAAATGTGCAGTGTACTATTAACAACTATTAATGACAACCTTATAATAAGGTCTGTTCGGGCTCTCATTCAAACTTTTAAAAATGATTTGCTACTAATATTGAGAGTGTTTTGACTTTAAGATAGGGAATTCCTTATTTGCGATCAACTTTGACTTTAGATTTTTATATGTGTGCATGGATGGAAAACGAGGTCTACAAACATAAAGTAAACACTAAATACAAATTAGGAAGAATGCTGCCTTCATAAAAAAGCAACTTATCTTTCATAAAAATGGGCCTTACTTTCGATTTCTAAAATATGCATCACTCCTCTTGAAACACGCTACAGATTTGAACAAAAAAATTCTTATATGTTTTGTGTAAATTGTGCATTTTTAAATATATTTACAGAATTTAAATGTGTCATCAGCATTTGTAGATGTCTTCTTTAGTAAGTAATATTTTATAAATAAATTTTAATATCAAACAATTTGTATAATAGATAAGAAAACGCAAATAAATAATCTTGCTATCGTGATAATTACATATACAGTGATAGGCAAATGTGTGAAACCAAGTAAATATCTCTACAGTTTTTAGAGATATTAATATGAAATTTGGAAGGTATATATTGCAATAAATTATACATTTGTTTTGATTATTTTTAACGATTTTGAGCTTCCGGTTTAACCGGAAGTAATGTCGACTTTAAATTTTTTAATGACACACCCCATATATTTTGTAAATTTGTATAGAGTATTTTATTGCGATTTCAAACATATGGGTCTTGCTATATTTTGTTTCAAAGCCGACTGAGATATTAACAAAAATAGTACTTCTGGAGACAAAATCAAATTAGATCTAGTAGTTCATGAAACAAATGCAAGAATCACATTGTTCGAGATCACTTAGATAGGACATTTTCCCAAAAATGGATTGGAAGAAGAGGTACTATTGAATGGCTTGCACGATCCCCCGATCTGACTCCTTTAGACTATTTTATTTGGGGTTATTTGAAGTCAAAAGTTTATTTTCACTGACCAAACACCTTGCAAGAACTGGCCGATAGAATAATCCAGGAGCCTCGAAAAATCTCACCTGAATTAATAGCCATGTTACAAGGGAATTTACAAACAGAAGTAAACGGTGCACAGTTTGAACATTTAATACATTAAATTTATTTCCACTTTATGTAGTACTCTTGTTTAATTTTGTTTTATTTACATAACTTTCATTCGTGTTATAATGTGATTCTTGCGTCTGTTTCATGAAGGGGCAGACCGTTTAGCTGGCCTCTTACATAACCGGGACTTTCTAAAATTGATTTTTTTTTGTGGGATTACATAAAAATGAAGTGTATAAAATTCCACCGACTACGCAGCAAGACATAAAACAAAGAATACGAGACATGTTTCAAACTATTAATGTGCATATGTTTCAAAATGTGCAACGATTTTTTGAAGAAAGACTACAACAGGATGTCAATGGAGGTCATTTTGAACATTTATGCTAAAAGTTTTCTTTTTATTTTTTAATATTATTGGTTAATGAGTTTCTGTTAGTACTAGTTTTGTTTAAATTAAATTTAATTTTATAATGTGTTTATTATTACTAAAGTCACACATAACAAAAAAAGAGCACTTATTAAATAATGATTGAAATCAAAATGCATCTTAGGTTTTTTTATATTCTTACAATTTTAAATTTAGTACTTTGAAGTAAAATAAGGAAAGATAAAAAGAACAATTTATTGATTTTTATCAAACCAGATCGTAAAAAAGTTCATAGCTCACTTGATAAAATCTAAAATTAAATAAAAAATTGGATTTTGTTAATAAAAGGAAAATATCTCAGAAACCGTCGAAGTTAGGTATAGAGAAATGTTAGTAAAAATGAAATGGTTATTTAGTGGTTTCCTAGAGAGTACAAAAAATGTAGGGTGTTCTATTTAAGTTAAGTGAGAAAAGTACAGATTTGCGTTTTAACTCGCCCTGTATACAAAAGTATAATAATTGTGAAACATAATAGATCTGGTAAACTTCACTTACTTACAAAAAATAATCTTTGTCATAAAATACAGAAAATTGATTACATTAGAAAAGATACAGAGTCCTAAGTTCATGACGATTTTAACCTTAAAGTGACCATAACTTTTAAAATCCTCGGTCTACTCCAATCAGACATCATGTCGGGGGATTTGTAAAAACGAGCCAAGTTCAAATATAAAATTAAAAATACGTGATGCCATTTAAAAAAAGGTATGTTTGGATAGGTTTGAAGTTATAGAGAACCCTGCATATTTATAACTAATTTTGGATTATGCACCTTGGAGATTCTTAACAATTGTGCTTTCATTATTTTTTCGTATCTATTATAATAATGCTATAAAGAACTTTACGCACTATTGGGACACCTGTATATATATATATATATGATATATATATACTACACACACACGCACACACACACGCACAAACACGCAACACGCACACACACACACACACAGCACACACCGCACACACACGCACACACACACACACGCACACACACACACACACACACACACGACACACACACACACACACACACACACACACAGCACACACACACAACACACACGCACACACCACACACACACACAGCACACACACACAAAAAAAACAAAAACACACACAGCACACACACACACACACACACACACAACACACACCAACACACACACACACACACACACACACACACACACAACACACACACAACACGCAAACACACAACGACACACACGAAAAACGAAGCACACACTTACATTAGAGTTAACACATTCATTCAACATGAACACATTCACAAGCGACACTATCACGCAACACAACCAACAACACACACGTTCAATACCTATAAATACTAATTGACAATTTATTTTATTTACTCTTGTTTTGGGTTAACATTATTTCAATGCAAATTCGGTTTTTCAGACAAATTTGTTCTTAAGCGTAAATTCTAATCCGCAAACACCAACAAAAGCTACTTTTAATTTGGACTATAAATATAACTATGACCAATTTTAAAAATTTTAATTTAACTAACTTCGTTAAAAATGGGTTATACAGTTTAAAAAAGACTTTAAATTTAAATTTATAAAGAAATTACTGAACAAATTTTCAAGTTTCTTATAGGTCTAAATTCAATATTAAACACCAATAAGGTCATTTTTTAATCCTGATAAGGTTAATAAATTAGACATCAAATCATGACCTCAATATTTAAAATTTAATTTAAATAATTTAAAAATTTATATCTGGTTTTGAATAAACAGTACTTTTAAAATTCTGAAAAATATAATAAAGGACCAACTTGACTACAAATGCTCCAAGTTTCATTATAGGATGCTAATGGCATCATATTAAAACACAGTTCTAGGAGAGTGTCGCTATTTTAACCTGATAAGGTTAATAAATTGGCTTGGGAACATCAGTAAATTCAGCGAAGTGACCTTCAAGTAATTTATATTATCTAGTACAATCAATATTTTTATTTTGGAAAATAAACATAAAGATATCAAGATATGTTACATGTGAAAAACATTGCAAAAAATTGTTTGTGGTTTCATAAGCATGTTTTTGAAACAGTTTAAAAATTCTCACTTTGGCTATCTGACAGTGACACAATATTACACAGTTTTGAAAATAGTTTTTACACTGTACAACCCTTCTGTAAGGTTGGTAGTTTATCTCATTGAATAATTTTTGAGCAAAGAAGTATTTCACTATGCGAAAGGGTATACGTTCTTCCAGTGGAAGTTTTTGGTTTCAATGTTGTCTTAACATCACTTCTTCTGATATTTAAAATGTCAAGAGGGCAAGGAAATTAGAATGATGCTGCTGGTTCATGCGGATGCAAAAAGCTACCCTCTATCTCATCTTTTTCTTTGTTGCCATCCACCAGTGGTCATCATATTTACAGTCAATATAGCCACCAAGTGTTATTTTACTGAAGTGTATAGGATTGGTGTCAGAGAAATGAAAGAGTAACTTCTGTGTTCCAGTGATTGTACAACATTTATCAAATCTTTCTTTGAGGCTGAGTTCATATCTGAAATGATCTCCTGAAGTAGAAAACCGAAAGTGAATGCCATTAATATTTTCCTTAGCAAACAAGCAAAACTGTTCAGGACTCAGGATCTGGTCCGAGTGAGGTCGTTGAAGGCTCGCGCGAGCTGTTAGTCTCTTAATGGTCCCTCCAACACCATCATTAGCTCCTTTTTTATGAGCGGTAGCAGAAAAATGCCATTCAGCATCGATTCCAAAATCTTCATGATGGAATAAGTTAATAAGTTTTTTTTGTTCTTATACTGAAAAATAGAAAATTTTGGCGGGTTTCTTATCAAAATGTCCAGTTAAAAATTCAATTAAGTACGACTGAAAAAGATGCACTGCTACTGTGTCATGTGTCAATTGCTCTGATATGACAACATAACTGACATGTTTGACTTTGTCATCCTCTTTGTAATAAGCAAGAAAAGGGTCGACAGTTGCTTGAGTGCTTGTCCAATGGTAACCTTGGACCTCATGTTGTATTACAAAAATGTAATTTTCTGAAAAATCACAAACTACCAAAAACTCGTTTTCTTGAGGTCACACTAGATGTTATTTTGAAAATTAGATTGCTGTGTTGCAATAAAGGAGTGTCGTTTCAGCAAATACAACTTTTCAATTAAACAACTCTTCTCTTGGTTGTACAATTGTTTCTAAAGAGGTGCGATCAACTGTAACCCACTTCTTGTAAGTTATCTGGTCAATGTGAGTCCAGTGATGTTTCAAAAAACTCTCTTAAAAGTCCAGCTCCAGAACGGGGTCACAGTTATTGCAGTCGCAGTAGCGCAAAGGAGTTAAAAATACATGATTTTACGCGTTTATTATGAACAACTGTGAAAGCTTTTATTTTCAGATTTGAAAAATGACCCACGTGCAACTGTGATCGATTGATATAATCACATTGTAAGTTAATTATCACTAATAATCTAAAATGTTCAGAGAAATTGAGAGTGACTATAATAAGGTAGATAAACCATATGCATGTAACGCTTTTCTTCTAGGGTCAGTTTGTGCAATGTGAAGCTAAACATCAATACCACAGGGAATGTCAAATAGTTGTTGGAGATAACGAGTATTGCCCACATTGTGGAATTGCTACACCTGAGTCTGACATATTAATCACTATGCACTCATCCAGAAAACCTATATTTTTACCACAACAAAAATATCAGTAGTAAGAAAATGATTTATTATTTATATTTATATGGCAATAGTATTGACAAATTTACACATTGTTGCCTTTTTAAAACTGTAATTCTTGTAGTTGAGATAAAATTCTAGTGCCAGGGTTAAAGAATACTGGAATAATTAAATAAATTGTATAATATATTTTGTTTTCTTTTTAAAATTGTAACATAGGGAAAGACATTTAGTTATTTGCAGAATATCGAAAATATGTTGATTTAGTTGGTGTCTTGTTTTGAGTTTGGATTTCTATATTATAAAGTTCTTTTTTTACTAAGTACTAAGTACTAATTATATATAAAGTATAAAATTATGAACATTTTTATACAGCATTTACGGTATTAATATACTTATTCATACTTCTAGTGATGGTAAGTTAACTTTTCTGTCCGAGGTGATAATGTATAGTATGATACGAAGCTGAGACGCACAATACTTTTCTGAGGCTGGAGAAGAAACTTACGGACATGTTTTACATATTATCTTTCTCTCACCACACAACAAAATTTCTATTCACATTTTTCTTTAATTCAATTCGAAAATGTGGTATTGGATCGATAATTCTAGTTTCCATTATTGTCTCCTTTTGACATTGTAATGTCATTTTACCAATGTGGTGGTGAGAAAATAATTTATTTGGTTCTTTTATTATTAGTCCAAAAACACCTGGTACCCAATCTTATTTAAGAATGCCCAAAAGATCAGGATGTGTGAAGGACAATGTATTTAGGTTAGAGGTGTAGTTGACGGCAACGTGTAACTTACCATAATATCCATTGTCTCTAATAAAATTTAATGTAAAAAAAGTCCGTCTCTCATAATATGAAGAGGAGTTGAAATAACTCAAACTTCCAAATCTCTGACTCTTTTTATAAACCTAGAAGCGAGCGACCAAAAACTGCAAGCATTTTCTAAAGGCAGATTTTTGATATTATGTCCATTGGTGGAGTAGAGAAATAATCTGCCGTCAGTCGTCCGGTTCCGTTAGCTTTTGGCGCGGAGGCGGCTTTAATTTTGTAAAAAACTATATACCTCACAACTACTTTCTAAAACCTGCAAATTAATTTAAGAGTACTATATTAATTAAAAATAAGATTTACGATCGTCAGTCATGTAAATCTTGTAACCGAACGCGTCAGTTACGCGCTAAAGTTGTAAAAAATCGGTACATCCTCCAAGTACTGTCTAAAATCTGAAATTTCGTATACAGGTGAAAATATTATTGTGTAATTACAAAAAATATAGTCGGTGAGTATATTTCTGTAGCAGATGCCGTCAAAAGGTTGGACCCTACCCGTATATAATACGGCTCGACCAGAACGTACTTGGGTATAATATTTAAATATTTTGAATTGAACAAACGATCAATGCTGAAGCAGCGAATAAGCTCCCTGGTGTTTTACACTTAACAAATTAAGTTGCAGCTCGCCAAAGGTGGTGTAAGAGTTATGCAGCAAGCAGATTTATCATCAAAATATAACAGCAGGTTTAAAGAAAAACAGAATTGAGAAAAACAGAAAACAACTTGTTAATTTTATCAACGGGATTATGCAAAATGTATATCCATTCGATTCGATGAAGATATTAATAAGCAATTGCTTTTCAACATTTAATTTGGACAAGCTGCAAGAGAAGAGATAGAAGAGTTTCTACTGAACATTGAAAAATGTGGCTAACAACAACAAGAATCATTTATTACAGAATGTGAAGAAGATCAAACTCCATTTGTGAGAAGTTAACAAAAAAAATATATCAACATTCACAGATTCGTTAAAAAGAAAAGGTAAAAAGGAGGTACGTTTACAGCGGGATTTATTTGGACGCCTGCTTGCAGTTTCTTTTGATCAAAACATTGATCTGGAGGAAGTTTTGTCATTTCCACTTACTCCTGTGCCCTTATCGTTATGCCATTTGGACGTCACTATGAGTAAAACTGATGAATTGGTTTTATTTAAATGTATAGAAAATGAACTGATCGACGGTAATAATCAACTTCCATCTCGCATCGATATTACAGTGATAGATGGATCTTTTTTGCATTTATAGATATACCATGGATGTTTGGATTAGTATCAAAACAAATTTTAAATGCTGTCGTAAGTCAAAAGGGTAGATATGTGTCAATAGTTTTCGACAAATATAAGTGGCCCTCCATAAAAGATAGTGAGCATGCTATTCGAGACACAACTGAAAAACAGGATTATCACATTACCGGAGAAGACCAGACGCGTCCTGCGAATTTCAATAAAGAATTGAGGAACATAAAGTTCAAGGAAGCTCTTGTGAAATTTTTGATTCAAGATTGGGAGAAGACAGATTGCTCCCTTTTTCAGTAATAAAACAGTATATTTAAATTTCGACAACTGTTCTCTCTCTCTCTCTTTATATATATATACTGTTGAAAATGACACGGTTATAAGGAGCGTTGTAGATGTTTTTTCATGCCCTTTACATGAAGAAGCAGGTACAAAAATTATTATAAGTTTTTGTTATGAACGAATAAGTTCAAAGCTAAATATAAAAATTGTCCAACAAATTTGTAATTTGGATTTTGCTGCGAATGTCTGTATCAAGTGATCCCATACGGATATATTGATAATAGTGCACGGAAATAGGAACAACTTAAAGAGCGATGTGAAGATTTGGGTTGAATTTGGCGTTGGCAACGGTATCAATATCACTGAAATTCACGAAAAATTAGGACAATCGACTTGTTCTCCCCTTTCAGCTCTACACGCCTTCACTCGCTGCGATCAAAATCCGACATTTTTCAGAAAAGGACAAAAGCGTTGATATAATCTACTGATTCAGTCCGAAGGCTTTCAAGCAGCCTTTGCGAATTTAAGCGCATTGAATGACAATAATCGTTCACATTTAATTACAAAAATTGAGGAATTCGTATGCCGATTATACAGCAAAAAAATAATTAAAACTGGTAATGAAACTCGTTTCACAATTTTTTCAAAGACGTACACATTTAAAGATAACGACGAATCTTTTAAAATACATGCAAAAAGTTACGACCCATCAAATCTTCCGCCCTGTAGATCTGAGCTTATTAAGCACATCGATCGCAGTGCATACATATCAAGTATTTGGATGAATGCACTTCAAAAAATACCAACCACGAAGGTGGCCGTGGAAATGGTTGGCAGGAAGTAGTCGGGCGATAGGAGTTCGATTGATTTGAAGGACAACTTCCAACATTCGTGAAAGACGAAAACGATGTTTCGGTAATAGATTATACGTGATAAGCATGTTTATCTTACTTATTTAATTATTTTTAAATTAAACATATTGCGCTTATACTACTTTGCAGGTGACTGCAGTTAACTGATACACAATTATGATGAGCTGGACGAAATTTACAACTACAGTAGCGGCTCAGATTAAAATATTTTTTGTTTTTTTTTAATGTACAATGTTAATACATTTTTTTTTAAATATAAGTTAATGATATCAGTATATGAATTCATTAATTTTATTATTAAATATAATTATATATTATATGTTTCAATATTTATTATTTAACTTTAATTTTAATATTATATATTTTAATATTTATTGAACATGCCGTATTATAGAAGGGCAAGGCGCAACCTTGTATCAGCGACTGACGGCATCTTACAGAAATATACTGACCGACTATGTTTTTTGTAATTATAATAATATTTTTTACCTGTATGCTAAATTTCAGATTTAAGAAAGAACTTGCACCATGTACCTATTTTTCAACTTTAAAGCGTGACTGACGCGCCCGGTTACAAGATTTACATGACTGACGATCGCAAAACTTATATTTAATAAACGCTAGACTAGGACTACTATAGTAAAGCCGGGGAGCGGTGTCTCATGACGGACTCGAGAATGGGGATATATTTATTACTGTGAAATGCATCTGTTTCCCTTTATCTTTGTACGAAGTTACTACTTAAAGAAAGACTGATTATAATTTATACGTCTGCTATATATTTTAAATGCAGGGCTTAAAAACGTATGTCGATTCTAAAGTCAAAGCGCATGTGTTTTGTAGTTATAATTTATCTTTCGCTTCGTACTTTATTAGTTTCCATTGCATTTGTAAACAACAGTTTTTTTCAAAACCATTATGAATATTCACTATTACGAGGTAAGTTTATAATGCAAAATGTATTTCCAATTGATTGAATGCATTTATTTATTTTGCAGCAAATAATGATGTCATTAAAAGGTAAATCTTTGAAAAGCCAAACTCAAGTAATGTTAAAAATGTAAACTTTCACCATTAACACTCATAATAAAATACTTATCTTTGTAATGGTTTAAATTATACAATCTAAACGTTTCGATAACACTTACAGTTATCTTCGTCAGTAGTAATGTTTGTTAAAAATTGTTAAAGATGTAGTAAACAATTTTGTCAAATTTGAAAAATTAAAACAAACAAAACGTTTAGATTGTATAATTTAAAGTACACCATTACAAAATCCCAAAAAATATAAGTATTTTATTATCAAGTAATGTTAATTAATATACTGCATTATTTCGAGATAGAACGCGATAACGGTGTGCCAAGTTTACCTTTAACTTCCATTATCCAGGTTCACTATTTAAATTTATATTTATGTAATATTATGTTGCAGCCAACTGCTCTCGCATGCGGCATTTCTCGGAAAACCGTAACTCGAACAAAGGCAAGAATGGCTCTCACTTTAGAATCTGGGAAATCAGTGCCGGATTCACCGCAAAAACATAGGCTACGTTTGAAGTCGAAGTCAGAGGATGTCGACGAATACGTGAAAGACGTTTTGAAACGAAAAATTTACACCATTCATGCAAGTGGTAAATAATTCAGAAATTATTGTTGAAATGGAGATAATCACTGTTTAATTTTAGGCTCACATATTACTATCGAAAAATTCCAAACTGAACTTAAAGAAGATAAAATATTTACCTTCAGTAAAACGAGTTTGAAACAATTGTTACACAAAATTGGTTTTGAATTCAAAGTTGACGATGGAAGAAGGCGTTTAATGGAGCAGGTTCATATTACTGGTGCTCGAGCAACATTTTTGCGAAAATATTTTCCTAATAAAAGTTGTGAAATTAGTTGCGATCCTTCTTTTTGGATGAGACGTGGATTTTTAGGCGATGAAGCGTTCGATTTGAAAAGCACAAAAAACAAACCGCTAGGAGAAGGGAAACGGTAATTAAAATAGTCCCATTTGTTAAAAATATTTTTAACCGAATAAATTTTAGTTTTATTGTACTCAGTGCTGGCAACAAGGATAGTTTTATACCTGATTCATCATTGGTATTTTCCAGTAAAAGTAAGACAGCAGACAACCACTATAATATGAACGCTGATTTATTTCAAAAATGGTTTCAAGAACAGCTTTTACCAAATTTAGAAAAACCAAGTTTGATAATTCTTGACAATGCCAGTTATTATTATTTTTCTACATTAGTAGAAAAATTACCTTCAAGCAGTTGGAAGAAGAAGATCTTCAATTTTTAAGAAAACACAACGTTCCTCATTCGAATGATATGCTGAAAGTGGAATTATTACAAATTGCGAAGGATTTACAAGTTCCAAAAATATACGCAATTGATGAAATCGCTCATCAATGGGGACATCAAATTTTACGTTTACTTCCGTATCACTGCCAATTCAACCCTATCGAGTTAATATGGGCAAATCGTAAACAGTATTACAACAAAAACATTGGAAGACAGGGCTTCAGGGACGAGAATCTTTTATCGCTATGGAAGGATTGATTAAACCAAGTAACTGGAGAACTGTGGCAAAAGGGTATTTTACATTCTGAAAAGGAAATGAGCTAGTGGTGGGACGTTCAAAAAAGAGCTGAGGAAATGGTAATCAATGTCCGAGAGTCAAGTGAAGATGATAGTGAAAGTGAAGATGATGACTTTTAATTATAATATGTCCAATATTTGAATTTAAAGCAAAAATTAGAATCTTAGGTACTTTATAACATTGTAAAGAATGATTATACACCTCTGTAGCTGTACTTAAGTTTACATTCGTTATATATACATATTGACAAACTGTAAACTGAGATTTTTAAAATCGGTTATATTATTAACTAATAATAAATCTCATTTTTAACATCCAATACAGTGTACTTATTTATGACAAAATCAGTTATTTATAAGTGGCTTCAATAACCAAATTACAGTCTTGACTCTTTTGACGCAGTGAGATCTGTCTGCTAAAAACGATCCTCCGCAATTAACCAAACTTTTCGCACTTCATTCGGGCACTGCCTACTGCTAGTTAATTCCTTCCTTATTGAAAATTATTGATATAATTAATTTGAAAACAGGTCCAAAACTCGGTGGACTTTACATGCCAGAATAAGTGCAAACAGACCTTAAACGAAATTCGACTTTATTTATACGAGTGGATGGGGATTTTTAAGACCGTTAGGATGCTAAATCCCGAGATATTCGAACAATAATTTTATTTAAATTTGACAGCGCGGCTTAAATTTGAAAATAACCTAGAAACATTGAGGCTGTTTTGTTGGTATTCAAAATTACTAACTATATGAACCAATAACGACATACGTTTTTAAAATCTTAAACCATGCTTTACTAAAAGATGAGTTATAAGACACCTGTCGCCGGCCCGACTATACTATGATTCCTCATTACGTTAATACTGCAGTTTCGTAAATCTTACGCCAAAAAAATCACATACCTCTCTTAATTATTAATACACATGTCTTTATATTTTTTAATCACAAATTTTCAAATTTTTACACAAGTATATCCACAATGTTCTCCACAAACTGGTTTACTGCAGTGGCTACAATAAGTCGTAGTCATACGTCTTTTGGCTAGAGCATATGGCGCATATTGTACGTTTTTTTGTACAGCGTTGATGTTTTCCTGTGTTGGCGTCAACTGGAAAATGTTGTTAATGCTGTCCCGAAGTTCACGTCTTAAATTTACTACACCTAAACAATGCCCCATCCACGGTTTTGCCAACTCATGGCTTAAGTTTATCGTGACAAGGGTGTTTGGGCCGCCTTGTAGTTGTTGCCACAATATTTAACAAAGGAGTTAATACTTGCAAATTAATCATTCCATAAAAGACACAAAGTGGCCCTCTTCTAATTTCTTGATTGCATCCCATCGTTGAGTATATTTGATCAAATGTATCAACGTCTCCCTTCGTTCGGTGCCAAATTCTAACGGAACCGGATGACTGACGGCAGGTTATTTCTCTACTCCACCAATGTGACATCATATCAAAAAATCTGCGTTTAGAAAATGCTTGCAGTTTTTGGTCGCTCACCTCTCGGTCTATTAAGGGTCAGAGTTTTCGACTAACTATTAAGGTTTGCATATACTATCAGTTAATGTAATTAATATAACGTCATCTAGAATTTTTAAATTATTGTTTCAACTATGAAATTAGACTTGTGATACTCATATTGCGTTATGACTATTTTAAACTGACTAAAATGATGTGTAAATAAAAATTTTATTAAGCAAAATTGATAATTTTTTGTATAAGCTTGTATTGGTTTATAATATGGTTTCAATTATGTAATAGAATCTTTATATTTCAGTCCATCTGCAAAAATGAGCTTTCACAACATTAAAAAGGATGATGTGGATATGGAGATTTCCAAAATGTCACCAATCATTGCTTCAGATTGTGTAGATACTGATCTTTTAAAAAGATCTACAAATTCCGAAGACTGTGATATACGTTTATTACTTGATAGTATTAGAAGTGGTCAAAATGAGAAATTAGGGATAACGTTAGGTACGAATAATATTTGTAATAATAAATTACCATAATATACAATTTTATTAGGCCGACGCAATATTCAATTAAATGCAACTTTTGAAGAGTTCCAAAATATAACTCTTCTACACTATGCTGCTGAAGTGGGCAACTTAACTGCTGTACACTTGTTGGTGATGGCTGGTGCAGATTTAGATGTATTAAATAGAGAACAGCATACTCCTATTGTATCTGCAATTCTTGCATTTAAGAACAACGTAGTTAAATATTTAATTAAGTCTGGAAGTAGTTTGGATCTCAAAGTAAGTGTTATTAGGATTAGAAATTAATGAATGAATGTAGTTTTAAGGAGTAAAACAAACTATTACATTTTAACCAAAAAGGCAGCAAATATTATAGCCCAAATGTGTAAGAAAAGAATTTTTCTTTGAGCTATGTTATTCTTCTAAGGGTGCTTAACGATTTATGGAGAACTGTAAGTAATTTTAAATCGAAAATTTGGGAATGGCTGTTTTCTGGGATGATCTATACCAGGGGTTCCCAAACTATTTTGGACCAGAAACCCCTTTTCCAAAATGAACTGATACCTCAGACTCACATAGCCAAATTAATTTAAAAATCCTATCTCTAGTTTTTTTCTTATTGATTCAAAATACTTACCAATTTAAAAACTTTGCGGTTGGTTAGTGAGTAAACTTGACATCATTTTCTCATCAAAATTTAACAAAATAGACAAAATTCAGTAAATATCAAGTGTAATTAATAATTATTAATACAAATTACGTAAAAATACTTAAGTAGGTAATTGTTTTTTGAAAAAAACATTAAAATCATAAAGTAAAGATCAAAAAAATAAAAAATTCAGTGTAATGGATGGACCTGGTGACTTTCTACCAATCTAGCTAAATCTGGTTCAATATTGGTGAGTTGCAGCCTTAAATCTCCGCGTTCGTTGATTTCTTTGTTTCTTTGTTTTGTCAAAATGTTTGTATCCACACTGAAGCTTTTTGACTAGGTATGATGATGGAAAAGCGATAAGGTATTTTTCAGCAATGTTCCACAATGCAGGATACTGTTTTTCAATATTGCGCTACAACTAGAACTTTTGATAGCCTTGGTTAAACTTCTGCTTAAGCTCCTCGTCTGTGTTGATGGTAATCAACTCTTCTTGCATTATCACATTGGCTTCTTCCATGGCTGTGATATAGTACGGATTTATTATCCATTGAGGAATTTGTAAATTTAAGAGATCCTCAAACCTCTAGTAAAATCCTTGTGTAATGCGTGCAAATGAGTGACATATGATAACGTAACATCGTCTTGAAGCATTTCTGGTAATTTTTACAAATGCGGAAACTGTGAATATTATTTTCTGCTTAAATTTTGTTTATAAAGGATAAGATTACCCAAATATTATTGATTTTGTTTTAATCAAGTTGAGATCGTCACCCTGCAGCTGCAAATTAACTTTGTTAAACATACCAAAGATATCAGTCAAGTAATAAATATCTGTTTTACAATTGTTCAGATTTTCTTTCAAATTTGGATCTTTTCTTGTAAAACACAAATTTAAATAGCTGAAAATCTTCTAAAAGACTTCTTGATAGCCACGAACTTCAGTGTCAGATTTTACTGAGTAAACACTTCGTCATTTTTCTCATAGCTGAGCAAAAAGAGATTTCAAAGAATTGCTTGAATCTTGTTGACAGCATTTATAACATATTGAAAGACTGGTCATGTAGAACTCAGATTTTGCTACTAAATGCTGTGTGAATCACGCAGTGAATGACCAGTACCTCAGGCAGTTGTCGCTTTAAGTGAGTTATAAAACCACGATAACGACCAACCATAGATGGTGCACCATCAGTCGCAACAGAAACAATCTTCCTCCATGGAAACGTTCCACAGTCTGAAAAATCGCTTCTCCTCTGGTATCAGTCTCTAAATATGTAGCAAAAAGCAGTTCTTGGCACATATTTTCATCTTTAATATATCGAACATATCCTAACAACAGAGCTTCATTGCCGGGTAATGTAAACTCGTCCAACTGGAGAGAGAATCTGTTGGTCTGTAAGAAATTGCATAAAATGTTTTCCACGTCGCCCATCTCGTCTATTCGTCTCTGAACGGTGTTATTGCTCAAAGGAATTCTCTTTATATATCATGTGCTGGCTTGTGCAATACATTGTTGAGGACCTCCGCAATGGCTGGTAAAATAAGCTGCTCTTCAATTGTGTGGGGTTTCCCCGACTTCGCTATTAGTAAAGATATATTATAGGACTCTCATAAACCATCAAGGTCTTGCATACATGATGACACAAACATCGATCTTATGGATGGCCTTTTCTCTAGTTTTTCTTTAAGTGCTTGAAAGAATGACAAGAGCTTACTTTTTTTGTCAGCATGTACTCTTGATGAGTGGTCCTCCATTTTTGAAGGATTCATGGCATCGTTACTGAATACTTTTTCACATACGAGACACATTGGCAAGTGTTGATTTGATAGAGATGGAATAAATCCAAACTTCAAGTAGTCCAAACTGTCTGCATTTTTTTTCATGTCTGCCATCATAAAACTCGCAGTAAACCTGCAAATAAAAAAAAATGTTTAAGAAACTATTTAAAAAAAACAACAATAAAACTGTTAAATTTTCACACGAGCTTATTTTTATCACAGCTAGGTACTGGATGTTTTTTAGGTATGCTCACGAACTTACTCATTGATAAACTTGGATAGTATAGAAAATTTGTATTAGGTACCAATCGGCGTAAAAAACGAAAACAAAGAAAATTGAACATTTATAATTTTATATGAAAATGTAAACTTTCACCATTAACACTCATAATAAAATACTTATCTTTTTTGGGATTTTTTAATGGTGTACTTTAAATTATACAATCTAAACGTTTCGATAACACTTACAGTTATCTTCGTCAGTAGTAATGTTTGTTAAAAATTGTTAAAGATGTAGTAAACAATTTTGTCAAATTTGAAAAATGTTTGAATTTAGTTAGTTAGATTGTATAATTTAAAGTACACCATTAAAAAATCCCAAAAAAGATAAGTATTTTATTTATAATTTTAGGTAATAACTTTTCTAAAGTAATTTAAAAAAATACTTAGAAAAATATTAAAACGTTTTTTGGTACTTACGCTGTTACTTTTTCATAAACTGCATAAATGTATGGTTAAGCTATTAACGCGCGGAGGTAACTAAGCACTTTGTAAATTCTTTTTCAATCACTTTATTTTAATTCACTTTAACTATGTAATCACTTTGTAATCTCTTGAAATAAATTGGTAGATGAGTGTATTATCATTCAAGCTCCAACGAATTTTAAAACGCAAATGAACTTTCAACCTAAGTGCAAGCTTGTTATAGTAAAATATCAGGAGCATGTTTGGACTTGAACTTGATCATGATTTCAACAATGATATTTCCTACTAAAATATAAATCAATCTTATAACAAGTTGATACATGTAACACAACTCGTACAGTTTGAAAGTTTGAAAGTTTCAAATAAGAACTTGTGTTCTTTAATTTTTCAAATTGTTTCAACATCTTTAACAATTTTAATAGATAATATTACTACTGACGAAGATAACTGTAAGTGTTATCGAAACGTTTAAATTGTATTACATTAATATACAAATACGCCATTAAAAAACCCAAAAAAGATAAGTATTTTAACACAGCACAGTCATTTCATACTCATTGACAGTTCTCATTCTATTTGTCTATTAATACATAACGTCTACAATGGCCAGGTTTGGTACTGAATCTCTTGATGAAATCTTGATTTATTGATTTTGAGTTGGATATTATGTGACTCGTCACCATCATTAGGATGGATGCATTTTTAATATCACAATATTTTTGTGATTTGGGCAATTCACAGTTCTAAAAATGCATTTATCCGATAAAAAAATCACCACTTATGTATTTTCCAACTTTTCCTTCCTATTATTCAAATCGAAATTTCAAATATTTCAAATTATTACGATGACATACACAATTATTAACTATAACTAAACATCTTCAACATTTTATTAAAATTTCACATTGTTTTGTAAAAATAAGCATAAAATACTATTTGCTCTTAAAAATCCTAAATATTTATTTTTAGGTATGTTTTTAATAGATAATTATCGCCAATAATAATGATATTAAAGTACAGGGTGTGCGAAAAGTATGGAATATCTCGGTAAATATTTATTTTATCAAAAAATGCCTGAAATAAAAGTTGTCTAGTATTTAGTTCTTCATTACAGGAAGATAGTTAGTGGTTTCTTAAAAAGCAAAGGAGCAGCGAATATCACTACAATTTTTTTAAATGACATGGTGCTCTTATATTGTACTCATACATAGATAGAGAGGTTTTTTTCTCTTTTCAATGATATAAAACTTTAATACCTTTAATAAACTAGTTTTTGAGAAAAAAGAGAAAAAGTGATGGTAGAGTGATAAGTTTATTATCCAATCTACAATGTTAACATAATAACTGAACTAATCTGAAATAACTCTAACAAGTTTATTTTAAGTTAATATTAATCTGGACACAACAAAAAAAGGAAACTACAATAAATGTTCAAATTGAGCACCGTTCACAGCCTGGCAGTGAGAAATTCTACGTTGAAATTCATCAATCGCATTTGAAACAGCTTCAGGTGTGCCGGCCCTCATCTCTGTACGAATTCGATTTTTTAAGCTCTTCTGGCCTATTTATGTAAACCTTACTTTTAAGGTCGCCTCAAAGAAAGAAATCTAGCGGACCTAAATCTGGGAACCGAGCTGCCCATTCTACTGGACCTATCCAACGATTTGGAAAGGTATCATTAAGGTACTGGCGGACATAAACCCAAAATGTGGAGGGACCCCGTCTTGCTCGAATCATATTCCGTTGTGCGGTATATCCGGATCGTCTTCATTTGGGTATAAAACAGTTAATGCAGGAACTACCTCAAATTGTAGAAAATTGATCGGCGGTTATATTATCCTCAAAAAAATAAGGTTCCAAAATCTGGTTTCCCATCATTCCTGCCCACACATTAATTTTCTGCTGGTACTGGGTGTGTCCTTCTAGATACCAGTTAAGGTTTGTTGAAGACCAATATCGTGTATTTTGCTTATTAACCGTTTAAGCAAAAAGTTGCCTTGTCGGTAAACATAATATTTGTGTGAAAACTTGTAATGGCTTCAAGTTGGTGGGTTATTTCTTCACAAAATTCCAATCTGTGAACTTCACACGCTTTGTATGGATGCCGCTTTTCCTGTTTTAGGATACTGGTGTACAGTGGATTTGCTTGTATTACAATCTCGCGCAATTTGTCTAACGGAAACGTGGATTTTCCACTACAACCAACATCACTTTTTCACTTTCTTCATTATTTAAAGCCGTAGCTATACCCGTTTTTGGTAAATCTTTAACAGAGTCTGTATCTTGAAATTTGTGCCAAATTTTACTTACAGTTGATTGCGTAACTTGAAATTCGGGGTACAAATTGTTGCAAACTTCTGTCTGCGTCGTTCTACTTTCTCCATATCCCAGCATGATTAAAATTACAGTACGTTGCCTTTCGCATAATTGAGCCATTTCTGTTTATGTCAAAGGCGTATTTCACTCACAAATGGACGCTAACTTTTTATTTCAAGTGCACGTACTACTTTCACAGTTTTAAGGCGCAATCAATTGTTTCCACAATTAAAAGCGATCATAGGTGTCTGGATTAATGACTATTAAAATAAACTTAACATCATTCTACCTTCACTTTTCAGTTTTTTCTCGAAAAACTAGTTCAGTAAAAGTATTAAAGTTTCACATCATTGAAAAGAGAAAAACGTCTCTATCAAATGAGTATAATATAGGAGTACCTTGTCATTTAAAAAAATTGTAATGATATTCGTCCTTTGTTTTTTAAGAAACCACTAACCAAATACCTTCCTGTAATGAAGAACTAAATACTAAACAACTTTTATTTCAGACACTTTTTGATAATAATATTTACTGAGATATATAGAATATTCCATACTTTTCGGACACCCTCAATAGGAACCTAAACAACTTTATTAAATATGAACTGTCCCTATTTTATAATTTATTTAAGTTATATTTGACTAGATTATTTTCTTACACATTTAATTCATTCACAAACAACAGCTACTTTTAATATTCCCAGTAATAATCACTAGAGATTTATTCTCTGTATAATAATGACAGGATTGGTTCCGTGAGTGGTGTCACGAGATATTGCAGGTATTAATGGTATCTTTTCAATGAATAATTAATTCGTTTGCTTCCTGTGTATGTGTTTTCCACACTTTTGATGGATCATTCTTGCTTTCATCTATTTTTTCAAAATAATATTTTTGTTTTCTTATTTTCACTATATCATATCACTGTTACAAGTCTATTTCTACGGCATCCAAAACGTGTCCCAATCTATGTTAATTTTTGTTAATTCAGCTCTTTTGTAATATTGGTCACTTAATGTAAATTCATTTTCAATTTGTTCATTCCATCACATTTTATTACTTATCTTTTTTGGGAGCATACTGGTCAAGTTCCATCAAGATATTTTTTGTCAAACTATCTGCCATTCCATTTATATTTGTACAGGAGTTTGGAAACCACTTCGTATTCATAACCTTTAATTGAAACTCTGTTGTATCCATTACACTGTAATTTCTAAACGTTTTGTCACTATTCTTTGTTCATCTCTATCCAAATCTGCCACAATTATAGAATGATCTGTTATGTATGGCGTGAAGCAACCCTAAAAAACTGGGTTTGAAAAGACGTCGTCAATCGACACTGTTATCATCTCACAATTAAATAATTGGTTTATTGCTTTTAGTGGATGTAATTTACATTACACAATAAAGTTAAACAAGGATATTGTGTAATCAGAAAGTTACCTGAAATGTTTAACTACATTTTTAAAAATGCAGGTAATTTCATTTATCATTTTCAAAGGAAACTTTTATGAGAGCATATAATTACTTGCAGTATACTAAATTTCATTTTCTAAATCATTGCAATTGTAGGCGACTACTGATCTACAACGATATCATATGGCCATTGCATACTGTGCAACATTCCCGAGCATATTTTTTATATTAAATAAAAATTAATTGTAAATGAAACCTGTAAAAAAATAGTTCAACTCTCTGTAAGAAAAAAAGGAAAAGGCCACATATTTCACTCCCTCCCCAGGGGGGAGGGCGGACTGCTCGAGCTTTCCGAGGTCCTTCAGCCACAATCATGAATTCCCAGCATACATACGTACATACATACATTACGTATATATTCATGGTGGGATTAAGGATGGGTGTGGTCATGATAGGATCGGAAGGTACGGAGTTAGGGTTCTGAGGGGGAAAATACTACCCCAGCATTCGCCTAAGTAGCCGCACATGCTATGCATATACGCAGTGACCATGCCGCTACATGTGTATAAGGAAAACCTCTCTGAAAGGAGTATGCAGTAAATACTTATACATGCAACTATATCTCTGATGTACGGAGTTTCACATAAAGTAATCTAAATAGAAAATTATTTATTTTGCCAGTACATTGCACCTTCGCAGAGGAAAACAACACATGTAACATTTGTACAACAGAATGGTAAAACTATCAGCAATGAAATTGTGCAGAATGTTTTATGTCATGAAAGATTAAGAAAAGTACCTGCAAATGACGAAGCTATTATGTGAACAACTGAAGTATAATACATTTATTTATTTGTTGAGTTGATCAGTCTATTTCCACAGTTTTTTCTTTTTGTGCGCGACGTTTCGGAAGCGGACTCTGCTTCCGTATTCAGGCTTAGTTCTGAGGACTTAGGTCGAATTCATATGTTATAATTTTTTTCCAAGCACTTGTCTACTTTCAGATTCGAACTTGGTACCTTTCACTTACATGTTTGACACCTTTACCGCTCAGCCACTGAGTAATCCAACATATATATATATTATATATATATATATATATATATATATATATATATATATATATATATATATATATGAAACTTTTTCGTGGTTGCGCAGTAGTTTATTGCGCATGTTGCGCCGTAACTTATTGCGCAGATTTATTGCGTTTAAGCGCTTCGTGCATTTTTGGAATTCATATGGGTTTCATTTCCACACTAGCATGGCTTATTGGATTTTCTGCTAGTGCGATGTATGTGGCTTCTTTGATTTTCCGGCGAGTTGTGTTCTCGTCCTTTGCCACTATCTGTATGTTATCCCATTGGATGCGGTGGTCTTCGTTCTAGGCATGTTCGGCGATTCTTGATTTTTCTGTTTCGCCCTTGCGGAAATTGTTCTTACGTTCCTGTATTCTCACTTTGAGTGGTCTACTGCTCTCTCCTATGTATGCTGTGCCGCATTCGCATGGTAGGTTATATACACAATTCTTGGAATTCTGATCTTCATTGTGTGGTTTGGTTTTGGTTAGTATTCCCCTGAGCGTTCTGGTCGATTTGAAGGGAGTGCGTATCTTGTATTTACGCCTATTCTTCGTATTTTGTCTGAGGTACCTTGTACATATGGTATTATCGCTGTATATTTAGGTTGCTCATTTCCGGTTACCCTTTCCCTGTTTAGGTTAGGTGTTAGATCGGGATAGCTATTTTCTTTGAGTGTTTTAGCGATATTTTCTTTTTCTCTGTTCAGGTCCTTTTGTTTTGAGTATATTGTTTTCGCTCTATCATACAAACATTTTTGTGGTGTTTGGAGTTGTAGTGTAGGTACCTCCCCGTGTAAGTAGGTTTCCTGTATACACTTGTTGTGAAAGTGTTGTCATTCCTGTGTACAAGTACATCCAGGAATGGCAGTTTTTGTTCCGACTCCAATTCCATTGTAAATTTTATGGACGGTGCGCTGCTACTTAGATGACCTAGGAATTCATCTAACTTATGCTTGCCGTGTTGCCAAACTACTATATATATATATATATATATATATATATATATATATATATATATATATATATATATATATATATATATATATATATATATATATATATATATATATATATATATATATATATATTACTCACTTGTTGGTAGAATTTGTCTTGTGCTTGGAAATATGTAGTTCTAATACGTATTGTCAGATGTTCCATTATTGTGTTTACCGAGAGTTGCGAGCGTTCGTCTAACGTTTCGCCCTTTTCCAGCCTGTCCCTTATGATAGTTATTGCCTTATTGGTGGGCACATTTGTAAATAGGCTGACGATGTCGAAGCTTACCAGTATTTCTCCGTGGTTTGTTTGGAAGTTTCTGATGGTTTCCACGAAGTGCTGCGTGCGTATTCTTGACCATAGACTCGGTTTTTCCCGATAAGGGTGTGATGATGCTTAGCAGATAGTGTGCTTACGGGTGACAAGGTCAATTTCTCGAGCTCACAATTGAAATTCCTTACTTATGGATCTTTGGTAGACCATACAGATGCGGAGGTTTGCTGCAGTGTGGGGTAAGTTTAGTTCTCTGGTAATCGGAGAACTCTCCCTTATTTTTTGCCAGCGTCATGAATATCCGTCTTTAGATTGATGGAGTGGGGTCTTTTGCAATTTGTTGTACTCTCCCTCGTCCAGTAGTTCTTGGACCTTACTGTTGTAAGTATCCATATGCATTACCACGGTCGCGTTTCCTTTGTCTGCCGGGAGAATTTTGATCGATTGGTCATTCTTAAGGAAAATTCTCCCGGCAGACAAAGGAAACGCGACTGTGGTAATGGATATGTACACAACACAACAGTAAGATCCAAGAACGACGCCAACTACATGTATACAAATAGGTACTTACATAATTATACTTATGTCTTGAATTTTTAACGTAATATTTCTTTATAAGTTAAAAAGTAATTACAAACCATTCTCTTTACCGATACTCATGAATCAGTAGTAATATTTAAATGTTGATGTCGTTGAAAAGGACTTGGAACGAGCTTTCAAATGAGATATTACTTGCCATATGATGCCATTTAAAGTTATTTTACAAAATGGCGACTGTCCGCGATTTTGAATGATTTCGTCCTGAATACCATCAAAAATGTTGTACATGTGCCTTAGTTCGGTTTTCCAACATTTTATTAATTTCAGTTTTATGGTTCACATAATAGGTGGGGTGGGGGGGGGGAGGACTTTAGATGGGCACTGTATAGCTTCCTCTTTATATTAGAAGTAAACGATTCTTATTTTCACATTACAGTGAAAATATGTTCAAAATTGTTGAATTGCGTAATGACCTTCTTAGCAATCAACCATTGCGTTCCTAATAACCGTGGAAGGATCTATAGGTGGTCTAGCGCTCAATCGTCCAAAATTCGTCAAAGCCGCGAATGACGTCACTCACAGACATTTATTTTGAATTTAGCGCCGAGAATGTGAAGTGTCGCCACAATATTAGAACGAGTAGTGTAACTGACCAAAGTGTAAATATAACCTATAATTAAACAGACCAAGGACGACTTAAAAAATATTTCGGCGTCTAGAGATAAGTCCATAAAAGAACGAGCTTATTTAGGGGACCTCAGAGCTGAGCTAAAGCGAAGAATTGAAGCTGGAGAGGCCATCCTAATAATAAAGTACTTCCGTGGAGTTCCCAAAATAGTACCTTTAAAAAACTAGTTAGTTACGGGAAATAGTCAATATATTACCATGTAAATAGAATAAGGACTAAACTAGATAAATTTAAGATTACCATGACTAGTTAGTGATATTAACCGAAACAAACTTAGACAAAACGATCTTAACAGCCGAATTAGGGTTAAATAGATAGTCCGTGTATAGAATGGACAGAAATAACCAAATTAGTAACAAGCAAGGTGGCAGTGGTGTACTCATCGCCATTGATAAAAATATTCCGTCCCTGATTGTACAAATCGACGAAAGGGATGTAGAACAGGTGTTCGTTGCAGCACAACTTGATGGCAAACGGACTCTAATTGATGCCGTATACATTCCTCCTTCGTCCCCTATTGTTCAACGATTGAACATCTTGTTATTGAAAAACAATGTGACAATATCATTGTGGCTGGTGATTATAACTTACCAATCATGGATTGGGCTCACCTTGATAATGTACATCTATTACTAACCCAGGCAGCTCAATTAATCGTTGATACCTATTACTACACCGGAGCATATCAAATAAATCGCGTACCTAATGAAAATAATGTCTATTTAGACCTTATTTTCTCAACTATGCAAAATTGTCGGCCCGAACCAGCCGTCGATCCGCTTTTCAAGTTTGAAGGTCACCATCCTCCATTAGTATTAAGTATTAACAAAGGTTATGACACAAAGACGGATCGATCAGGTCATCTAGTGTATGATTATTCAAAATGTGACTTCTCATCTGTTACGCAATCGTTGTTAACTATTAGTTGAAATGATCAACTTAAAAATTTGACTGTTGACGAGGCACTCTAAGAATTTAATAATGTCGTTACTCCCATTACTCACTGTCATTCACCACTTACTTTCCGAAATGGTTTACTGCAGAATTAAATGATCTCGTGTTGAATAAAAAAAGAGCTCACGTCAAATATAAATTTAGTTTGAAACCAAACTTTCGCGTATTTACGTAGAAAGTGTAAGTATCTCTCAAGGGATTTATATAACAATTTCCGGCGCCAAACTGAAGCTTCACTATGCAATAATGAAAATATAAACAATTTTTGGAACTTCGTAAATGCATCAAGAAAGACAACAGGCATGTCAGAGGTGATGTTTCTAAATGAAGTGAAATCCAACAACCTCGACAGTACAGTTGAATTGTTTGCCAAACATTTTTCCAGCGTATATTTAACAACAGATAATAATGGGCAAACACCTCATCATAGTGATATGAATAACGGTCTTAACCTGTCCGCTTTAGTTGTTGAAGAAAATGTAGTAAAACAAAAATTGTTAAAACTACACGTTCGGAAAGGTGCTGGATCTGACCAGATATCGCCTTATATTCTGAAAAACTGCAGTAACTGTAGAGCTCCAATACTGACTGTTCTGTTTAATATGTCGCTTCTGCAAGGAAGGTTCCCACTGAGCCTGAAAGAATCCTTTGTAGTCCCAGTATTTAAGTCAGGAGACCGTTCTGATATTAAACAGTACCGTCCAATTTGCATCCAGTCAAGTGTAGCGAAGGTTTTTGAAAGTAGTGTGTTGGGCCTCTCGTAAATCAGTTGATCATTCTAGAGCAACATGGGTTTCATCCTGGCGGAACCACTGATACGAACTTACTTTCTCTCCAGGATTACACCCTGCAGGCGTTTATCGAAAACTCCCAGGTGGATGTGGTTTATACCGACTTAAGCAAGGCCTTCGATACCGTCGACCACTCAATTCTGGTATCAAAACTAAACAGCCCAGGGATCCATGGTAGCTTCCTAAGGTAGTCTGAAAGTAAGCGACAGACATTTAAAAGTTAAAATCAAATCAATCGTATCTTCCTTCTTCGCCGCTACTTCTGGGGTTCCTCAAGGATCTCATCTTGGCCCATTACTATTCAAATTTTTTATCAATGTCATTAGCAGAATCTCTTCTGGCCCTGTGAATAGACTTGAAGAATGGTGTGAGGAAAATAGACTGTCTTTAAACATCGATAAATGCAATGCAGTTACATTGACAAAGGGCAAAAATCCATTGTTATTTAATTATACCCTGGCTGGAACCCACCTTACTCGACCTACTACCGTAAAGGATCTAGGAGTACTTGTTGACCAGGGATTGACTTTTGTTAATCATATTGACCACATCATTAGTAGAGGTAACAAGCTACTAGGTTTCATTACGCGGATAACAAGAGGATTTGAAGACTCTAGAGCGCTCAGAGTTCTGTACGTCAGCCTAGTACGACCGTCTTGGAATACTGCTCTACCGTCTGGGCCCCACACCACCAATGTCACATAGAACGAATGGAAGCCCTGCAGAGATGGTTTTTGAGAGTTCTTTGGTACAGAGAATCTGGGTCATATGAGGGAACTCCCTACAATGCTTTTATGGATGTATATAGACTGGACCCGCTAGAAGACAGGAAAATACTAGCAGACATGACATTTCTATTTAAACTGCTTCATAATCTCATAGACACCAAGTTCCTCAACGCCGTACACGGCAGCAAATTCTCTTCAAGATAACCAACCATAGATGTGACTATAGGAAACACACTGGACTCCCAAGGTTTATGTCCTTAGCCAATAGATTCCTAACAGAAATAGACTTCTTTCAGTCTAATAGCCCGATGAGCTTTAAACGCTTAGCAAGACTGAGCTTGTTAAATGATTAAAGTTAATCAGTGACTATGACTATAATAAAATAAAACCCACCTAGTATATTAAGTTAAATTAAGTTAAACTTAATTAAGTGCCTTCTATATAATGGGTATTGCCCGTATATGTACTAATAAATAAATAAATAAATTCATTTCATTGATTTGGTTGTCGTGTTGTTTAGTTCCTGACTGTGTAAAATATGCCTTCGCAGTACCTTAAAGGTTGTCCAAATCGATCTAAAGCTGAGATAGCGGGATTGAGATATTATTTTTTTCCAAAAGATCTGGGAACGCAGAAACATTCAGAACCATGCTTGTGTTTAAAGATATTAAATATGACAAATTGCTGCCCCATGTTACGATCACTTTTTTCTTTGATCTAGGATTGAAGATAATGACGGAATATAGAAAATATACTGGAGCATACAGTATTCTTAAATTCCTTTATACAATAATTTGGAAAAAGTCACTAGATTTAAATTTAGCGCGCGTTGTGTCCGTGAGTGACATCACAATGAGGAACAGAAAAAAGAGAAAGGCATAAAATTGATGCGCAATGCTACACCTATAGATCCTTTCACCATGGTAATTAATATGTGATTTAGCAAAATTGTAAATTCCTTATTACACTATTAAGTTTTAATATGCATTTTTTATCATTTCTAAAGTACTATATATCAACAAAATAGTTAACATTACTCTCGATTCGGATTATTTGGGTCTAAATTTAGTAATTTATTTTATATGTTACTTAATAGTAAAAATGCATTAACCTAACTAAACTTAAGCAATGTAAAATCACATTTACAAGCTACCAACTTGTTATAGTATATTTCGTAACGAGAGTTGTAAGAAGCACTGTATGCATGAATAGAAATAGATATGCACGCGCTGCGTAATTACTTTACAACTCGAGAAATGTACTATACTTTATCTACGACCACGTATCTTCTGTCAAATAAACGATCTTTAAAATCATAAAGTTTGTTTCTTTTATAGATTGGAAGTGGCACACTTAGTGCAAGAAAATACAATTTTAGAGAAAGTAAACATTTATTATTGAAATAATAACACAAAACTGAATGTTAATAAAGTGTTATTGATTATAATAATTATTAATTGTCACTGAACAATTGTTAAAAGTATTGCATGGTTTATCAGTTTTATTTTTGATACCACTGGATGTTGAACAACTATCATTTGATGTGGTAGATATTATTGCGGCAGAGCTTTCACTTATTGCTGATTTATGAATGAGATAGCACTTTTACTTTGGATCGAATTATCGACGTAGCCCTCAGCTACAATTGATGATTGCCAACCACCATGTCTTTTTTGTGCTATTAAATCTCCATGAGCATCAACAAGAATAGTGGCTGACGACCGTCTGAAACAGTGGCCTTTATATAATTTAGGTTCAGGTAGCTTTAAATACTCTGCAATTTTTTGTGGCACGGCTCCTAACTTATTGATACCTATACTCTCTTTAGTACATTTTCGATCCCTATAATTCAAAAAGAACGGCAAAGTATTTTCTCTGGCAGGTTTAAGACCCATATATTTTTTGCAGATAAAGTAGAATTTTTTGGAGACAACAACAGTTCTTTCGGATTTTGTGTTAGATCAGGAATGTGAATAATTAATGATTGCCCAGTGTCATCTATGTCATATGATGCTGTATTCCGAAGTTCTTGCTTCTGGCATGCATCAGAATTTCCCATTATAAGAGCGACCTATAAATGTCCAAGTATAATTAATCATTTTGCTGTCAAATACGAATAGATAATATTTTACTTTCATAAATAAATATTTCCTATCAGGAACATCTTCCAGAAATCAGTTTATCTGTTCAGCGCTTAGAATTTTTGATATTGTGCCTTTAAATCCATCGGTCTTTCGCTCAAGCAAAGCTAGCAGTTTATAATAATTAGCGATGTTAACGTCGTGATTTGTATTGATTATTGTCCGCAACATTGAACACGTGGACCAAACTGATGATGGTTTGTATTCATTTGAAAGCTCCTTAAAATATGCCAGGAATACGTTCTCCGACCAGGAATTTACAGTATGTTTCATTTTCCAATCCATTAATTTCTTTGTGTGCAACTTCATAACGCTCCCTTAACTTGGTCGGAAGTAAATTGTCGGTGGCGTTTTTTGTCTTTACTCTTATTTCGGGAGGAGTACAACATACTTCTACATCACTTTCGCTAGACAATTAAAATGTACAATAATAAGCAAATAAGAACATTTTCGCTTAAAATTTAATTACCAAATGACGATTTTCATCAGACGAAATTGAATTCGCAGTTGTCAAACATCAACTGTCAGTCGTCCGAGGCGCACTTTATTTAATTATCCAGTTTAGACCTACTGTTTAAATTCTGAAACTGCACTTTTGGTTTACCTTTACGCACAACCGTGCGTAAAGACGATCTTACATTAACAATTGGCTGTGCATTTTGAACTATTTTCAATAGTCGCCGTAGATAATAATTATTGATGCAACAAGTGTGTAAAGTAGCACTTTTTACGAATGGGAAATTTTACGCACGAGCCATAGGCGAGTGCGCAACCCTCATGAGTAAAAAAAGTCACGCAGGAATTGCATACACTATTTTTTCTACTACCGGAAAATATATAATATAAATCATAAATCAAAACGCTATTTTAATGGTTTATATTGTACCTCTGTACTTAATAAAATTTATTTGTTGTAATAATAAAATTGTGATCAAATTGAACACGATACAAGAACAATAACAATAAGAACAAAATTACATCTTTAAACAACACTTACAACTACGGATTTAATTTCAATTTAATTGTGAACAATATGAATATTAAATGTGCAACTGGTACAATTATTAAAACTTAATCCTTGGCTATTATCAAGTGTAGATTTTACTTGTGAATCTTCACAAACCACACTACTGCTGCTTAAACCACATTAGAACTAGATGTAAATGGTGTATCAGTTAGCTTATTTATATTGGTAGAAACTTCAAGAGTATCATTTGATGTAATATTACTTATTTCGATTTATGGAATATTGTCAAACGTACTAGTGGAATTAGAAGAGGAAGCATCATTTGTTAATATTTTATTCGATATATTAATTTTTTTGCTCAGTGTACTGTCAATGTAACCCTCTGCGATGGCAGATGATTTCCATCCCCCATGCTTCATTACTGTTATAAGGTCTCCTCCAGAATTTGCCAACATGGTGGCAGATGACCTCCGAAAGAGTGACCAGTATAAAGTGTTGGATTGGGCAATTTCAGATATTCAGCTATTACAGAAGGCATCTTATCAAATGTGTTTATGCCCACAGGACATTTCGAACATTTATTTTGGGCATATTTTAAAAGTAATCTGGGGAATTCAGTATTAGGTCTTAATCTCATATATTTTATACCGTACGATAAAAAGTTATGGAATTATTTGGGTACTGTAAAAATTTTTTCCATGCCATTTTTTGAATCAGGAATTCTTATAATAAGGACTATGTCCTTGTTTTCAAGGTGCACACGATCTCCCGTCTAACTTTAATCCTTCGCACGATCTCCCGTCCGTGGAGAAAGTTATATCATAGGGGCAAACAAAATTTGAAAGTCAAAGTATTTTATTATTCAACATACTTAATTGGATACATTTATTACAACGAACCTGCAACGCCTCTAGACCTTCTAAAAAACGTTTATCTTGCTCTGCGAACCAGACCTCCACAACTTCTCTCACCTCTTCATTGGAGAAAATTTACAACCTTTTAGATTATTTTTCAGTTGAGGAGCCAGATCTGGTGAATAAGGGGGTTTTCGAGTAATTCGAACCCTAAATCACGTATTGTTTGCATGGCAACATGCGATTTGTGTGCAGGGGCATTGTCCTGCAAAAACAAAATACCTTTGGACAACTTTCCGCGTGGTCTCTCCATAATTTTTTCTCATAGAGTGTTCTGTAAGCAAGTGAAGCAAGAACTTTTCCAGCAGATTTTTGAACATGAAATTGGAGAACCAGAGTGTCTCCATTCAATTGATTGCTACTTTGTTTCGCGGTCGTAGAAATGTGCACAAGTTTCATCCATAGTAACAACATGGCTTAATAAGTTTGCATTTTTTCGTAACAATCGCAGATCGAATGTGATGCTTCTACTCTTGCACACTAGTCAACATTCAGACATTTGAGGATCGATTTTGCATCATTTTTTTCATGTCCAAATCGATGTGAACTGAATGATGGACGCCTTCATATGAAATATTCAGTGCCTCAGATATTCGTTTTAGCCCAATTCGACGGTCTGATAAAACCATGTCATGAACTGCATCGATGTTTACCTTCCCGATCGGTTTTCATCTTCAATTTCAATTTAGCATTAATATCTCTTGAATTTTTATTTTTTTGAATCTAAATTAAGTAACAATTTTTTCTATTTAAAACAATTAAAAATAAATCATAGTCACAAGAGGGTGGTGTGTAAATGTTGACAATGTGTGAATCAGCACAAATAAATTTTAGCGCAGAAATTTCTGTATGATTTTCGACAGAACAAATTTATTTAATCAAAATAAACGTATTCGTCCATGTCTTTTACCATTAACAGGATCCTCCTGTTCTGTGGTTCATACCATTTTCCACATTTAACCATATTTAAGATATTAAACGTATCTGTCAAATTGAACTTTTACATGTTTGCTATAATCATAAGAAACTCAGTAACCTCTATTCTTATTAATATGCATTAAAACATTTTTTTTAGGGAATGGATGGTATGACAGCTTTACATTTAGCAGCAAAAGCAGGTAACTTAGCATCATGTAAATTAATTTTGGAAGCGGCTGGAACTCAAAATTTTGTTAACATTCCTGATGATGGTGGATGGACACCACTAGTTTGGGCTTGTGAACATGGTCACTTTGAGATTGCAAAATTTCTTCTTCAAAAGTCGGCAGATCCATTACTTCGTGATGTAGAACAAAACATAGCTTTACATTGGGCGGCATTTAGTGGTAGTTCCAATATTACTGAAATGTTATTGAATTATAAAAGTGATGTAAATGCAGTTAATGCATATGGTGATACACCCTTGTAAGTGAAATCTTGTTGAAAAAGTTAGTTTTATTTCTAAATATTTTAAGACACATTGGCGCTCGACAAAATACGTATGATTGTGTTTTGATTCTCCTTGCACGAGGAACTAATGTACATATAATAAATAAAGCTGGTGAATCTGCTTTAGCTTGTTCCCACCCTGGTTCGGAGTGTTATAATATTATATCACTAAACGTTTACTTACATTCGTTAACACTATCTGACGAAAAGCCTACTAGAATGATTTTATGCAAGTATGTGCATCTTAATGCATACTACATTTGTTGTACTAAAACTTTCTTTTTTATTTAGTGATATTTCTCGAGGGCAAGAAAAAAATCCAATACAATGCATCAACACTGTTGATATTGAACAGAAACCTTGTGATTTTACTTATGTTTCTACCAATTGTATTACATCAGATGATATAAACATTGACCGTAAAGTAACTGCAATGCATTCTTGTACTTGTACTGGAAGATGTTCCTCTTTTAGTTGCATTTGTTGTAATAATTCTTTACAATGTTGGTATGATCTTGAAGGAAGGCTGGTAACACATTTTAATTATTTAGGTATATACTTTAAAATTGAACTTAATTATGTTAATAAGTTGATTTAATTGTAGATCCCCCTATGATTTTTGAGTGTAATCAATTATGTAGTTGTAATGCTATAACTTGCAATAACAGGGTAGTGCAGCATGGTCTTACACAAAGGTTTCAGCTGTATAAAACTGAAAGCAAAGGTTGGGGTATTCGGACTATAGTAAATATACCTAAAGGTACGTTTGTGTGTGAATACATAGGGGAAATCATAACAGATGTAGAAGCTGATCAACGAGAGGATGACAGTTATGTCTTTGATTTGGACAGCCGAGTAAGTATTTTTATTATAATTTTAAATACAATTTTTTGTGAAACAGCGTTTTTATAAAAATTTAGACATTATATGGTTTGTAGTATGTTTTAATTGTGCAATACATTACCGACATGTATTTAAAAGACCTGTCTATGTACAAGTTTGAATGAACTGTTTGCATTAATGGAAGAGCTAACCAGTAGGAAAAGAGCAGATTGGTTCAGCAGCTGAGACACAAAATGTCATGGAATAAATATAAGGTTCTTGAAATTGTGGGTAAAATTATTATTACTGTACCCTTAAATATCTAATAGCACAACTGTTTCCAACAATACAATTCCACAATTTTTTTTATGTAAGTATTTATTTCTCAATGTCTTTCAATACTTCATGTATCATTATCATGAGAAAATATAGTAGTAATATAATAAGTAGACATGGTAACAAATCATCAAGGTAAAAAAGCTATCTTGATATAAATTATAATTCCATATCTAAAATGTCCATTAACTGTGAGTCTATAAGATCAACCTGTTCGTTCGTTACATTGATATAATGAACTGAACCACGTAATAACTGACAATTTATTTGTTCTCTGTGTTCATCAAAATTATTTCATATTAGATAATATTTATTTACAAAAAAATGGCTTACCTATGGATACTCCAATTTCGCCAATTTTTTCTAATATCTTTATGGATTATTTAGAAGATCAAATTTTTGAATTAAATGTTTCTGATAAGATTGTATTTTGGTTTCATTATGGTGATGATATTTTAGCATGTTTTGATGGTTCATCAGATTTTATTGAAGTTCTTAATAAGAGGTTGGCGGCGCAGGTGTCAAACTTTGGTATACAAGCATAACCTCACTTTGTTGTTTATAACGATCTAGCTTTATTTAGAAATATGCCTTACAATTGTTCGATATTTAATTGTAATTCTACAACTAAAACAACCAAATATAAATTCCATTCTTTTCCACGTTACGAGAAAGAGGGCTTGGTTAATAGCCATAAGATCTGGTAAAAGACCTTCTAAACATGTAAAAGTATGTGAAAATACATTTTAAAGAATTATATTTTAACAAGTTTAGGTGAATTATCAAACAATACTTATGTGTTAATAAACTATTCTTTATGTAGAAGAATGGAAAATACTAAAAAAGATGCTATTCCATCTCTCCATCTCCCTAAGTCAAAATTGAATATTGAACTGGAAGAGGAGAGTGAATTTAATAATAAACTGGATGCACAAGTGCAAACAATTGTGACTCAAGAGGTTACAATTGATATCCTTTACGTTTTTAACTGACAAACAACTGCATCATATGACAGGTTCCCACAGAAAAATTTTTAAGTTTTTTTGCAGTTTGGGAACAAATACTGGAAAACACATCTGGCTTTATCCATGGAGGATGAATTATTGCTTACATTAATTAATTACAGACTTAATTTTTATTATGTTACACTGGCAACCCTTTTTGACATAGACCCTCGTACAGTGAGTACAATTGTAACAAAATGGAGCAAACACATGTACAAATTATTATAAGTTTTGTTATGAACGAATAAGTTCAAAGGTAAATATATAATTAAAATTATTATTAATTTTATTAAATACATAAATAAATAGTTTACTGTAGGATTTGAACCTATGACCTGTACTTTGCTAGAGTAGCTAACTGCGCCATCAAGGTTCAAGCCACAACCGATGTAAATTTTGCCTTTATGTATGTAGAATTATTATTAATAATCATTTTAATTACATGTACAAATGTTTCAAACAAATTAATATATGGCAGTTAAGATCAGTTCAACTAGGACAGTACATGGTAGTTTTAGATTGCACAGAAATAAGAATTGAAGATAGTGCTGATCCACTTGTACAACAAGCTACATATTCAATGTATTATGGAACTAATACTCTAAATTCTCGTTGGTGGTACCGAAAATGGTCAAATCACTTTTATATCTGATATTTATGGTGGCTCCATTACCGATCGGAAGATATCTGAAATATGGTATTTTAGAGGTATTACAGGAAGGAGATTTTGTTTTAGCTGATAGAGGTTTTGATATCTCAGACCTATTAGAAGTAAAACGTGCATTTCAATATACCACCTTTTAAAAGAAGTAATCAATTGATAGAGGAAAACATTTTAAAACACATGCTATTGCAAATAGAAGGATTGTAATAGAAAACCTAATAGGTGCAGCAAAAAACAATATATAGTGGTACATAGGATGTCAAAGTGTATATAATTGTTTCATGTTTGTTAATTTTAAAAACTCCATTGTTACAGGTGAAAATATTACACATGAAATAAAATAATAAAACATTCATTATAAAATTACATATTTATAACGTTATTTATAAAATAATTAAAATCAACAAAGTGTAACTTATAAATAAGTGATTTAATAAACTCTTCATCCCTTTCAACTTCAATAACTAAGCAGCTATCATCATCAGCGTTGCCACAGTCAGAACGGGGTATTTCTACATTTTAACAATATTTTGCTCTCATCCTCAAGTAAATCTACCCTGCTAGTTATTTACGACAGAATATATTCTTTAAAATTCCAGATAAAAAATATCTGAATTGCAACATTCATTCCATTTTGGATGTATTCGTTCAAAATTTAATGATTTCTAGAATTCTCTTTAGGCTCTATTATTTTTAAAACGAATTAAAATGCCCTTTATTTTTGTTTTTATTTTTATAGTTAGGTTCATTATTTTTGTGAATTTTTGTTATTAGAAAGTTATTATTTCTTTAACCTTAGTTTTATTAAAAACCTTTATACGTTATTTCTGCAAGTGAGTAAAGTTTATATTTTTTACGAGAACCAAAGCTTGCGTACGAGCGCGATGAAGTAAACGTATCTGTTGTAAACTAAAATTAATGAAGTATCTTCTACTTTATTTTACGAACGTGAAAAACAATTGATTTCAATTTCTCCTAGCACCGATCTGTTCTACTCTTTCAGTCGCGAATCTGCACGAAAACAGAAATGCGTGTGGCAACGCTGATCATCATAGGAAGAGTAAATTACAAAATCACACAGCTCATAATTCAATATAGCCATTCCCAATTGTACTTGTCCATAATATTTATGATTACAATTAATATAATAGGGAAACAGCCTATTTTAGTCATAATTCACATATGACAAAGTATTTATTATGTCATTTACACCTTTTGAAGCACCTAGAAAAGGACCTTTAATTTCAATCGATTTATAAACTACTCCATCAACCAAGGAGTGAAGGATTAATTAAAAGACCAGCATTATATATTATATATACGCCCATATTGTTTCTGATGAACATTTTTAGCAACATTTTCATTGTGTTTGCCATATTCAGTGTACAAGTTGCCTGCAAATGAGGAATTTATGTAATTGCGAATTTTTTTGTCCCACATTACATTCTTGTTTGAGCAGTATGTGTACAATTCATAACATCTACAACAGTAAAGCGGTAATTCCTATGGCTTTTCCACATTTCATTATTCTGGTTTATAGTTCCAAAGGCTATATTTAATGCATCATCTAAATTAAGTGCAATGTTTTCATTATAAAAATTACGCTGGTTTGGTTGAATAGGAATAAATGGAACTTCCAGTATACTAGTTAAACTAAACATCCTCCTTAGGGCGCCTCTCAGTATGATAACTTCATTACTGGTATATTGTTCTTCTCTATCCGGCGGTGATTCTGAATTTCTGCATTCTGCATCTCTTTAAGACTACATTAGCAAATGCAAGATAACAAAATTATTATGGTGTCACTTAATCACCTCTCTATAAGCACTTTTCTTTATAATCACTCTTCAAACAAATATAAAGAAATAGTTTACAGGTTGAATAATTAATTTAGGTTTACGTATAGACAAAAGATTGTGATAATAGTCTCTTACTGGCTGTATAATGTGAATGGTCATGGATGTAGTTGTGAATATCTACTCTTCTTGCTAATGTAAGAGGACACTGCATACCATTGTTTATTTATTCATCTTGTTCTTCGTTATAATTAATTACTTCTACATTTTCGTCACTAAATCTGTGTTGATATAATTCAAAAATATACGATTCATTGGAGGTTGACGACTGTTAGGTGCTATTTGGGAAGCGGCATTAGGCGAAATTCAAGACTTGGCTTCCACCGATCCGTCCCTAGAGTCAATTACATGAAATTTACCTATACCCCAGTACAAAGGAAAAGAGAGATGTGAACATTTGTACAAATCAAGGTAATTACTTCCGTTCGTTTATTTAGTTTTTGTTTGCTTTGCTAGTGACTCTAATAAAGTGTTTATTTGGAATTTTTCAGGCGGATGAATACGCTTTCTTTAGTTTGCAGTTTTGCTTAGGAGTCCTTCAGGCGTTTAAATTAATTTTATAAAAGTTAATTCACCCGTGTATGAACTATTTCATATTGTGCGTTATTTTTAGCTTATTCCGAGTATTGTATACAAATTTTAAGTATTACAAAAGTGTGTCGAATTGATGTGTCCGACGTTATTAATGTTCCTTTTGGTGTTATTTGAAATTAAGATGCTTAAAGTATATTATTTTGGGAATTTTGAATCTTGCAAGAGTCATCCCGGTATAGATAATAGAATTTCGCAAGAAAGATATATTTCATGTGTTTTTAACATCTGTATCAATTCTCTGATTGTTTATTTTAATTTACATCATTATCATAATATAGGAAGTGTTAATGACTTGAGAGTATTATTTCATTACTGTGTAATATTATTGTAACTTCGTTCGTTTTTTACTGCATTATTAGCTACGGAGTACTAAATTTAAAGATTAAATATTTGTTTACGTTTAGGTTGCCGAATGGTTTATTTATTTGGTGGGAGTTTTGACTTATACAACTTGACAGCGAAAACGTTCAATTATTATTTTTTTATATTTTAATATAAGCTTTAACGTAACGATTGATGAGAATTTCTCTATTAGAATATTTGCCATTTTGAGTTTTTGTTAAGATTATTTTAAGAGATAAGTTTTGTATCGTTTAACGTAACGCAAAAATATACAATAAACAAGGTCGTTGACCGATCAACTGGTCTTTTAGCACGTCGTTTTTTGTTGCGAGTACGTGCAAGTATTTTGAAGCATTATAGTAACCATCGTACCGGCTGTTAATTCACTGATTCACCATGTTTGCGACAAATGGTAAACAAGTTTTTTTGTTTGAAACTTAGCTGTGAACCATTCGCATTTAGGTAGGGCGACCCCTATTTTGACATTTATAAACATTCGATCGCGTTTTGTTTATTTTTGTTGTGACGTATATTCATTTTAAATTGTATAATTAATTACCGTGTTGACCAGTCATTTTTTTTTGTTATTTGAGCAAAGTAATTTTACGTGATAGTTTATACCGAAAATGTATAATGAATTTTTGCGGATTTTAAATGAAGCTTAGTATTTTACTTAAGTGTAAGTGAGCTTTGCGTAGGTATTTTTGAAGTAGAGTTTTCAGGTAAAGGTGAGTGTTTTCTTTTCGAGTGAACATTATGGTTTCCTGTTAGGCCATTATTTTAAGATCTAGTTCATGACGTTTTTCCCGCTATAAATTTATCGCAAAAATTAATAACACGCCCACCTTCATTATTCCACTGAGCTACCTTCCTTATCTGTTACTTCCGATCTACTACCATCTTCACCCGTAACAAAAAGTATTCACAAATAGAAACTCAAGATATCAGTCAAGGATCTAGTAAAATCTAACAGAAAAAAAGAAATAGTTTATTGTTAATATTTGTAATTGTTATTGCACAGTGAAAAAATAATATAATGCGTTTAATATGATTTTTAATTTTTAACTGCATATGTTAAATTATTATAGTACTGTTTTAACTTAACATATAATTGGTAAAGCATTTACTTCAAGGTGTAGGAAAAAACAACAAAAAAACCTAGACATACTAAAAGCTATAATTAAAATTAAGACATACTATTGTGCTTTTTTTAATTATAAAATGCCAAAACCTATTAAAACGGAGATTTTCTTCTTGTCTATTGAAGTTATTAGGATGTTTATATATCTCACTAGCTTCACGTTGTAAACGAATATAATAATGGGTTTGTCTTGACAATATTTCCATATTATCAAATTGAATGTCATAATGTAAATTATTTAAAGCTTGCTCAGCTACCGCAGATTTCTCTGGTTGACCTAATCTACAACATCTGATATGTTCTTTAAGTCTTGTATGAACGCTACGTTTGGTGGACCCAGTGTATACTTTTCCACAAGAACAAGATAACTTATACACTCCGAAAGAGGATAATGGGTTTGAAGCATCTTGAGGCGGCCTTAAATGTTCTTTAACTGTTCATGTAGGTTTAAAAACAGTTCTAATGCCCATGATTAATTACAATTTTAGCTTGTAATGATTTTGTTAAATATTTATATTCCTCTTTCAAAAATTCACAAATTCGTTTAGCTCGTTCCACTAAATATTTAATTACATTGATTTTTTGACATGGATGGTGGTTTGATAATTTATGAAGGTATCTGTCAGTGTGTGTCGGCTTTCGGTACACCTTAAAAGATAGTAAATTATTAGCTTTAGATATTAGTATGTCAAGAAATGGTAAACTTCCTTTAGTTTCCTTCTTCAAGATAAACTGGATCCTTACATGAATACCATTTATAAAAATTAAAAATTCATGTAGTGTTTCTTCTCCATGTCTCTAAATAACAAATGTGCCATCTTCATATCTATACCAAACTAAAGGTTTTTTAGGTGCATTTTGTGAAGCTGATGTTTCAAATTTTTCATGTAAAGATTAGCTTCAACTAAGAGGGCTACTCATTGCTACACCATGTAGCTGTTCATAGAATTTATTATTTCACTGAAAATAACTCGTAAGACCGTCCTGAAAAAGAATTGTTATATCCTTTGAAAAAAATTATCAATGTGTTCAATAGGTCTGTGGTTCTAACAGTTGTTCTATTTTATTGTTATAGTCATTCGTATTATAACAGTTGCATTACCTTTATCCAATTGTAATATATTTTCATTACGTTTAAGATCAAATAAAATACAACGCTGACGAAAGGATACGTTGCTCCTTGGAGGTGTTGCTATATGTAATATATTGACGGTTTTATATTTGACCTTCATTCACAGCTTCAAAAGATATAGATTTAATAGAATTGTCAACATTGGAAATTAGATCTTCAAAAGGTATTACGATTGATGTTATCATAGAATTTAGAACAACTTTTGGAACCACAGACCTATTGTGAAGTACCAAAAGATCTTACAAAGATCCAATTAACGACATTTTGTAGCCGAGTGTCTATAAATTAAACTGCACATACTTTAGTTCTGTTTATATTGGGCTAACACTTAGTAACTTTGATGAGATACAAAGAAAACAGATGTTACAAATATAAACACAAGGATAAATCAAATTATTCCAAACATCTACTAGAAAATAATCACCTTGTGACTTCACAAAACAACATTAACCTTTTACCTTTTTATAATAAAAAAAGCAATTTAGATGTTTTCAAAGCATTCAAAATTTATAAACAAACAGAAAATATTGTTAATGAATGAACAGGTTAATCTTATAGACTCACCGTTAAGGCACATTTTCAAATTGAATCATAATTTAGGTCTAGTTTGCTTTTTTACCTAAATGATATGTTACCTTAACTACTGGTCATTATTTCTTTTATATATTTTTTCTTGATGATACATGTTTTTTTGAAACACATTATATAAAAAAAATTATGGAATTGTATTTGAAACATTTGTGCTATTAAATATGGAATTAAGTAATATAAATTTAGTTAAGTTTCTAGCGTGAGTAATTGTTCGATGCTTAAGTAAATTCAATAAATTGTTAAAAGTCCCTGCTTGTAGGCCAAATTTGTAATGGTAAGAGAAAATAATTATTAACCCTGTTGAAGAAATAACGCAATTTGTATCAGATTTATTAATAATAAAAAATATAAGGTAAGGTAGAAAAGTAGTTTTATAATGATAACTATTGTACTGCAGATGTGTCAGAATGCTTGGCACTTATCCAGGTGACCGAGTTTTAGTTTTCTGCAAGTTTGGGTTTCCCTGAAGATAGGGTCCAGAAATAGTGGTTATAGAGATAATACGCCGGAAGCTAGTTAATATAAACAACAGAAAGATTACATAAGTAACTAAAAAATAACAAAAAATCTTTGGATAAGAAATTCTGGTGGTCGGGTAACTGGAAATATCAATTAAAGTAATAACATAAATAATTTTTGTAAGAAGAATATTGATTTATATAGTGTATTTGACTTGATAATAGAGTATCAACAATTATCAGAATAAAGAAAGATTAATTAAAGTTATTAATTAGATATTAACTAAATTATGCAAAATAAAAAACGAATTTACTGGTATTTTCTTCAATAACTATTATAGGATTGGTTCAGAATAATGGTAATTAAGTCCTGGTAATTAGTATCTCGCAACAAAAACGTTCTCACTCCTTACTCACTATCAACAATTTTACTAAATGTCCACATTTCGCAGTACTATTAAGCCACTTTTATAAAATTCTAAGTAAAATAAACACAACTTGCTCTGAAACATTGTTTGTTTAAATAACCATATTTATATGAATCCTAATGACTGAATTTGTAAAATGAGACAAAGTCATGCATATTTATTAGAACATTATTGTAGGTTATAATAATTTTTCCAATAATGAATATTACTACAAGAGTATAATATGAAGTTGCTAAGGTAGAAACCAAACTAAACTAAAAAGTATACTTAGTTCCAGTTTGTTTTTGATTATGGCATTTTCACCCAACAAAAGTTCGTTATATGAATTCGTTAAATCTGTGTGTCTGAGGGTGTGTAGCTTTTTTGTGTTAAGAATATTTAAATCTGACTTCAGATTCTGAAAGAGGATCGAAAAATAATAGGGCATCACCATTTGTGCGAACTTTGTATCTCATCGGAAACATACTTACATCGGGGGTCAAAATATAATAAAGTTTAAAATTATTAAAAACTTATTAATTTGTAAAAGTATTAGTTTGTATTTGCACTGCAATTTTGTCAGTCTGGCCATGCTAGAAGAGCATTCTCAACTTGTTTATCGTTGGCTTTCGACTGTAAAGATTGTTATGAAATGTCATCTTCAAAACAGTTTAATCTTTAATAGTATGTCTTCTATTAAAGATTTAGTTCCATTATTTCTATCAACAATATAATATTCAATAGTAAATTTTTAACCCCCGACGAAAAAAAGAGGGGTAAGTTTAACGTGTGTATCTGTTTGACATCGTAGCTCCCAAACTGATGAACCGATATTGATTTAGTTTTTTTTTCTTTGAAAAGTGACTTAATGGAGAGTATTCTTAGCTATGATTTAAGAAAATTTTTTAACTTCCGAGGAAAAAAGAGAGGTGTTATAAGTTTAACATCTGTATCTGTGTATCTGTCTGTGGCATCGTACGTCCCAATCGGATGAACCGATTTTGATTAGTTTTTTTTTGTTTCAAAGGTGACTTAATCGAGAGTGTTCTTGACTATGATTAAAAAAATGTGTTTACCTTTTAGAGGATGTTTTTTAATTTTGTAAAATTTACTTGTGTAAAATCATATTATTCTAGCAGGGTTATTCTATGCGATGTTATATTTTATAAATTTTGTTGACTTTCTTAATTCAAAAGTTTGTTAACACTTTTCTACTTTTACTCAGGACTATAGCTGTAATTGCTATTGAACCGTTTAAAGCATTTTAATTGCAAACGTTGGTCGTGAAAGTTTTGATTTTCGTATGATAGATCTGTACTTTATTGCTCATGTCGAAGGTAACCTATGATTAGACAAAATAAGACTTGTTACTGCCTCAGACTATGGAGATTTGTAGACATAGCATTGCTGGAGTACCCTCAGCTTGATGAAGAGTAACCTTACTGTCAGGTGATGCTTTTATTTGCTTGAAACATACAGGAAACGTAGGAGCATGAATAATTAGTTATCTCTAGAAGGATGGTCCTTACGCTCCAGGAAGTTTCACACTGCTGAAAAAAATTCAGAAGTTACATCCGTACATTCATTCAAGATCTTAAAGATAAGTAAAAAGGTAGCTAAAATCTTTTACTGTTTAACATCTTACAAAAAGAGTAAGTTTCATCTTATTGTGCATGATAGTAGGCCATGGCTAGGGAGAGTGTGGTGGTCAAAAGAACAAAAACTTATCACCATAGCTAGACTTTTGAAAATTACAGGTTATGTTTTTAAAGTGAAACTAATGCAGCGTTGCAATATTGCATTGCACGCTATTTGAACCTTGTTTGTACGAAAGTCGTGATTCTCGAGTGACTTATTAAAAAAAAGGAAATTTTAGTACATTCTTTACATTGTTCATAAATGACAACATCCTGTCTTATGTAATACAATGAGATGTTTTGTTAACTAAATCTATGTAAAAACGAATAAGAATGCATTCTTGTTTTTTCACTCCTCTACAATAAAAAACAGGGTAGAAATATGCAGAAAATCTAGATCGCAACTTCATAAGTATAATCCCATATGAAGACTTGTATTTGTGATAAAATTTACCTACCGCATTTTTCTCTTTCTTTTCTTGGCTATTAAACATGATGTAGAGGTATGTTTACGTGCAAACTTAATTCTTCGGTCGCAAACTCAATAGGTAACCAGAACATCAATATGTATCCATCTAATTTAATCTATCCAGGAAATCTATTGCGCTTTTTCATAAGTAATCCAATGTGAAGATTTGCTTTCATAACTAAATAACCGGAAATGTATCCATCTAAGTCGTAGCTAATGGAATTGACCACATGGTTTGCTGCTTTCGTATCCACGGACAAAAGCGACATGTTTAAATGTATTTTTACTAAAATTTTTATGCCAAACTATATTATAACACCAGAAGAATCTGAATCCATACCGCTATCTCAATCGGATTCTCCTAGTGCTACAATAACTGGTGGGATATTTTCATTGGAATAATTTTCCCTGTGTTTCTCCAATTATTTGCAGCGAACAAAAATTTTGCCATTATTGTAGGAGAACATAATTTCTGAACCCTATGGAAGTTCAGAACTTATTTGCTTATTGTAACCATTTTTAGAAAAACCCCATGTCATTTCAGTTATATTGACGATGGTAAGGAGACAATCGTAAAACTAAAAAAGGTTGAATTCTGTTCCACAGTTATCTTTCTTCGTAGAAAACGAAGGTGGCTTGTCTAACTGTACCGAACGATACGGTGCGTTATCCATAACCACCACACATTTCCGGGTAGTTTGGACAGCGCAGGAATCACCAAATTTTGAAATTGGTCCCCATTTATAGTTTGATGGTCATCCTGGTCCTCGTTTCGCGTAAATAGTCGCAGTTTTCCAAAAACCCTAAATTATACCCCGCGTGTAAAATGGTATGTCTTTTACCTTCACTTTTAATTTTGGATGGGTTACTTTTGATGTCAGAATCGTGCACCCAACGATGGACATTAGAACAATTTTGATAAACCCACATTTCATCTAGATACACAAATGTGACATTTTTTTTAATGATTGTGGACCTGAACAGACTAAATTTGGCCTATCGTGCTAAAGCACACAGGAACACTTAGGAGGATGGATAGAGGGATAATGAATTGCCAATAGATGCCTATGAACAGCTACCTTAAATTTTCTCATATCATAAGTGAGAGGAAAGCAGAAACTAGGAGATCATTCCAGAGTAGAAAAATGTGGATTGCGTCCGTTTGGTACGACAAGTGGAGATTTGTACTGCATACTGATGATGTGAATGAGCGAACCGAGTGTTTCTCGTAAAGATAGCCCGAGATGGTATCAAAGAATATAATTCAGCAGCACTATAGCCGTTGTAATAACGATAATACAAAGAAAGAACTGAAACCATCCTTCTGTGCTCAAGGGGCTGTGAGAAGTTAAGGACGGGTCATTTATAAGCCTAGTCGCTCGCTTTCTCTTGAATACGATCAACGATATCGAGAGCGTATTGGGGAGCACTAACCCAGAGGTGAGAATTATATTCCAGATGAGGCCGAATTTGGGCCTTATACAGCAGAAGGAGTTGTCGAAAGGTAAATTACTGCTTAGATCTGAACAAAAAGCCTATTTTACGAGCAGCTGTTTTGGTAGCTGACAGAAGATGGTCAACCTATGAGAGATTTGAAGATACAGTCATACCCAACAGAGTAATAGAGTCTGAAAACTTAAGAACTGAGCCATTGATACTTACAACAGGAAATGATCGATGCTTTTTGGCGGACACAAGGCAACACTGAGTTTTGTTAGCATTACATTTAACTAGATTATTGCTTCCCCATTCGAGAATACGTTGAATGTCTTTGTTGATTGAATTTGCCATTTCAGCTTTAAGTTCTTGATTTGACATAGAAGGTGGATTATCACTATGAGTAGACTGAGATGAACTACAGTGAAGAGTGCTATCGTAAGCAAAGCAATGGATGGTGTTAGTTGTTGAAGAAATAAGGTCATTTATGTACAGCAGAAAAAGTGTAGGCGCTATACCGGATCCCTGTGGTACGCCCGCGTTAATGCTAACTTCTTTTGAAAAAAGCCATCAACTACGACACGTATTCGTGTTTTATCAAGGAAACTAGAAACCCAGTTGATGAGCGTATCATTTAACCCAAACGAGGTGAGTTTGGCAAGTAAACACTTATGCCAAACTTGGTCAAATGCCTTTGAGATATCTAAAGCGACTACAACTGTTTCACCGGACTGCTCTACTGTATTGTTCCAAACTTGGGTCACATATGAAAGAAGATCACCTGTTGAACGACTTTGCCTAAACCCATATTGGTGGTCACTAAGGAGTTTGTTAGTTTCAAGGAACGTGAGCAGTTGCTGATTGATGGCTTTTTCCATGATTTTAGACAAAATGGAAGTGATGGCAATTGGTCGGTAGTTGAGGGATCGGTCTTATCGCCTTTTTGGGAATAGGTTGAACATTTGCTAACTTCCATGATGAAGGGAATTCCCAGAAGACATAGAGATCGTATAGAGCTTAGATAGGACTGGTACTAGTTCGGGGAACATTTCTTTAAGACAATAGCTGGGATACCGTCTGGGCCAGTCGCCTTATTGAGATCAAGCCTACTGATGATCGATTCCAAGAGCTTGTACCGAAAATGAATTGGTTTCAAGCGTATGAAGAAGAGTTGACCAGGGGCACATCTTTTCCAGAATCATTGAGACACGAGTTTGATGCAAACAAATCCACAAAAACATTGGCTTTGTCTACAGAATCAGCAACTACCGATCCGTCAATAGATGTCAGGGGAAATGAAGATGTTCCAAAGTTTTTAGTAATGGCTTTAGCTAAAGACCAAAATTTACGACTGCCTAAAGGAGATGTAGCTAGTTCATTGCATTTTCGTTGTTCGAACAACTTTTTAGTTTTAGCGATGACACTTTTGCAGATATTTCTAGCACCAACGTATTCTACATGACTGTCGACCGATTCATTAGATTTCCATTTAATGTAACATTTATTTTTTAAAGATATTGCATCAGCACAAGCCTTATTGAACCAGGGTTGGGAACGTGAATGACCTATACGGTACTGTTTTTTGGGAATGTATAACTCCATTCCCATGAGGATGACTTCAGACACTGAAAGAGCGATGTCTGAAGCAGAGGACGACTTAAAACAATATTCACGCCATGGAAAGGTTGCAAAGAAATCATGTAAGTTACTCCATTGAGATGACTTAAAACACCACAAGGTTCTATCGGTTTTGCGAATAACAGTGGAATTAGGTCCAGTGGAAATGATTTCTATTAGACAATGGTCGGAAAGACCTAAAGGTGAAAGAACGGGAGTTTTATAAACAAGAGGGTTTGATGTAAGAAAGAGATCTAGAAGATGTGGAGTATGGTTATCAGGGATTCTTGTGGGTTCAGAAATCATTTGTGTGAGATCACATGAAATAGCAAATGTTTCTGCACTATGACCAGCGGGATTTGTAGTAGATGAAAACTGAAGCAATTAGAGTTATGAACATCGAAATCGCCTACAATTGAGATATCGCAAGATGGAAACTGAGACAGGAGATAGTCAACTTTCATACTAAGGTAATCAAAGAAGTCTTGAAAGTTACTGTCATTAGGAGACCTATAAATGCAACAGTAGAATTTCACAAAATTAGGACCAGAATGTTTAAACCAAATCACGTCAAAATTTTTATTTTCTAATGCAGAAACCCTCTTGCAAGCAATTCTGGCCTTGATGTAGGCACATACGCCTCCTATAGATCGAAAGTTAGAGTGAAGGTGGTATTGAGGAAATTGCAAGTCGGGTGACTCGGAGCTTTCAGAGGAGACTTGTGTTTCAGATAGAAACAAAATATCAGGTTGTAATTGTTCAAGATGTTGGTGAATATCATTCAGATTAGACCTGATACCGCGGATGTTGCAATAGTGAATCAGAAAGTTGATACTTTCGATGACCTTGTTCGCTTGGGCCCTGCCCTTCCGGACATCTAAATGGAGCAGGATTTTACATCCGGAATTTATTACCCTAGAAACCACAGCCAGTGAGGGCGAGAAGGAAGAATAAGGATGACAATAGATTAAGGGTGAAGGAAAAGGTAACCGGCAGCTCTTACCGAGCTCAGAAAATCTACATATTGACATAAACTTTGCAACTGCAAAAATTTTCTCAAAAACTTAATTGTGACTACAACGACGTTTCATTTCACATAAAATTTTCTATCTATTGACAAGTTTGTTTTTGTAACCCATCGATTTCAAAATTCTAAGTAATGACGTAGGACCCCATCAAAATCGAAATCTGTTTTATGATGATACATTTGTACAAAGTAAAATAATCGCTTCTCGAATTAAATTGCTGAATTAGTCGTTTTAGATCTTTCCAAAAGGTGAAATTCCAAAACTCAGATTTTTGGCGTTCACCACAATATGTCGATTTTTAATTTTGAGGTCTTGCAGAGTTCATACTTAATGTGCGCATGAAAAAGTGATTTAGGTTCTTACGTGCCTGAAATATATCCAACACCATTACGATAAGTTCCCCGTTACTGTTCCCGTTGCACTATGTTTAAGGTGCTTATAGCAACTTTGCGATGACTTTTGGTATTTTCTCAAGAAATTATTATTACGTGGGTCGTCCGGAAAGTAAAGAACGTATTGGCGTGGTGAAATAAAAACAAAAGATATGAACCCAAAACTTTATTTACAAAGCCAGATCACCTTATTCTACTTTTCTACCTAATGACCATGTTTGTCAAGACATTTGTTGTAACGTGGGACCAGTTTTTCTATGCCGATGTTATACTCATCTGCCGCCAAGGATTTGGGCCAGTCTGTCTCCGCTTGCTGAAGTTCCTCATCGGTTATGAACTCTTTTCCACCCAAGAACTCCTTCAATTCAGGGAATAAGTGAAAATCACTTGGTGCCAAGTCTGGGCTGTGAGGAGGATGATTAAAGATTTCCCACTTAAAAGTTGAAATTCCTGCTGTTTGGTGCTGATGCATGAGCTGGATATTGTCGTGGATCAATAACACTTTTTCCGACAGCATTCCACGTCGGTGGAAAGTTTCACAGTAGGCTTCTGAGCTTATTGTTACCCCTCTAGGCATGAACTCGACATGGATTAAGCCCTTTCGGTCCCAGTTGCCATGACTTTCCGGGTGTTCAAATTTGGTTTTTCCTTCTTGGGTTTTGGGGGTGAATTCGCACGATACCACTCCATTGACTGGCGCTTGCTTTCAGGAATCTTGTACGAACCCACGTTTCATCTCCCGTAACAATGCGGCCAAGAAACCTGTCACCATCTGTGTCGTATGCGGTCAAAAATGTAAGGGCTGCTCCCATGCTATTCTCCTTATGGGCCTCAGACAATGTCTTTGACACCCACCGAGCGCACATTTTCTTGTAACCAAGGTGCTCTGTCACTAGTTGATGTAAGAGCGATCGTGAAATTTGAGAAAAAGATTCGTGTAACGTTCTTAAAGTAAAACGTCGGTTTTCCGGAATCTTTACTTCAGCTCTTCCCTTCAATTCTTTCGTAACAAGTGATGGCCTCCCACTCCGATCTTCATCATGAATGCTGGTCCTTCCTTGATTGAACATAATGCACCATTTCCTCACCGATGACTCGTTCATTGCATTATCACCATAAACAGTCTTTATTTGCCTGTAAGTTTCAATAGGCTTAACTTTTTGTGCATTCAGAGAACGAACAATACTCCGCACTTCACATTTCGCGGGATTTTCGATTGGCATTGCCATTTTGAATCGCTCTGAAAACAAATAGCGTGACCGCACCGCAACGAGACTCGGCTTACACTCAAGTGAAGGAAGGAGCTAATGACCACGCTTGCAGCCGCAGTGGTGGGGGGTCTGCGCGTTGCGCTTTCGTTCTTTACTTTCTGGACGACCGGAGTAATTCAATGTGAGACTGGATCAACACAGCACGATTACTTTTGAAAGGACGGCGTCAAATTGACTTCTTGTCATTTTAACAAATGGAAATACCAGTACAGAAAAAATATAATGGCCTGCTCTAATGCAAAATAAGATGGAACAGAGTATAGGAACTACAATATCGGTGTATTTTTACTGTAACAGTTAGGTGGCGTTAATTTAGAATTGTTAAAAGGTTTCACTACTTTGAACTGCTTAACAAATAGTTTGTGGCAGTGAAAAATAACAAGAGATTTTCGTGTAGTATTTAAAATCGTCAATTAAAAATAGGTGTCGTTATAGACGCGTGAGCATGTTCGTCTTTCATTTAATATGGGATAATATGTTTGGATTTTACTATATTGTGGATCGGACATGCCTTATTGCTTTATTTTATTTATTTTTCATAAAGTTTTAAACAATGACAATTGGTTTTACACTGACACTGTGATACACAAGAAGAAAATACTTATTGAATTGAATTTTAATGTAATTCAGGTACAAAAGCTAATCCGAAATTAAAAAAGATTCATTTTACGAAGATATTAATTAGACTTGTTAAGCTTATTTGCCCGTATTTTCTCGCACTTTATAAATATATAGTGGATTTTAAGAATTTATGTTTGAGATTAAGTTGGTTACTTACCTATATTTTATTTTCTACGATCATTCAAAATTCTTATCATCTACCTCAAGGATATTATACCGACAAATTTCTTATGGCTTATACCACGACTGTGAACTTTATTTAGGAGTAAGTGTGAATTATGAAGCCAATTTCAAATTCAGGAAACCTTACTACAAACCTCAACCTTCTTCGGCTAGTTTAGCCAACAGTATGTGCTGATTTTTAATGAGCACACGGGATGCCATTGGAAATTTACCGCTTAACAATGCGCACTGCTTCCAACAATTTTCTAGAGGTGTAAAAAAAAACTCAAATTTTTATTTTATATACAACCGCCACTAATTACCTTTTTTGTATGACCGGCTGGTATAATTTTAGAAAGAATGACTTTTTCAATTGCATATTAAGGATTAAAATAAACCCATTTTAGCAAATTTTTCAAATAAAAATCCACTATTATGCTCGCTTTGTCAGTCAGTCGATCCCTGTAATTGCTCCTAAAAAACTTATAATGCGTTTTTTTTTTGCATTAAGAGAACCAGAAAACCCATGTAAATTATAATTATCTAACCCAATCTGAAATCAAATTTAATCCAATTTGAATTTGAGTAAGTACGCAAGGAATGGTGATGTGCGGCTGCTTGACGAAGAAGAAGAAGGTTAAACCCTTTTTCATTAATGATTTTGAGAAGCCCATATAGTATTTTATCCAACGAAGCTTTTGGCTGTATACACATATGATGAAAAGTTGGCCGGCTTCATCGATATCTTTTGCCATTAGCGTTATCTAAGAAAATGGAAACAATGTCTTGCAGTTTGTTATTTTATCCAACTTCACGGAATTTTATTTTGCCTTGTCTAAAATGACGAAGTTGTGTCACATCCACTGAAAGCATGGAGAAATAATATGTTATCCTTAACATATTTGGAAGTTGTTGGCACTATTACACAAATGGTTCGATTTTCCTTTTGGTTAAAATTAAATGTTGGTACAAGATGAAGGGGCTGAGCTGACAGTAGGACTAAAAGATCAGTGTCTTCGCCAACCATAACAACTCACTCTGTACTATTTGCAATCTCAATGGTACTGCGAAAAATTAAAGTGTCAGCATCCTCGACAGCTTGCTTTAAAAAAATTTTCAATTTCAAGCTTTTCCCATAAAATAAATATGTTGTTGCTTGTTTGCATCATTTGAAAGGAACTGTTCTTGGGACATAGTTGCAGACATTCTCTCGTCAAAAGTACATTTGCAACTCCATAACTTCTTGCTCTTTGATAGCGTTCTGGTGATTTGGTGCTTTTAGTTGCATTATTTGTATATCCACAATACAATAGTGGCACCAATTTTGTAATATTGCTTCACATAATCGACGTACTTATTTAAAATTGAAGAAAATTTTTCTTGTTTGAGCCATCCATATATTACGTAAACAGCGTTTTCAAAATTAAAGTCAATTACAGAAACTGATTTCTTAGTCTTACACATTCCTTTCCATCAAATAGTGAGAAAAGGTAGGAACCAATTCAAACTCAAATACTTCTTAAATTCTTCATCCAATTTTGTATGTATGAACTTCTTCGGAAAAATTACATCAGGACTAACAGGAATCTTTTCGTCGTGAATTTTACTTTTGAAGTAAAACCTTGTAGGGCAATTTATCTTTTGTCTCCTATAACCCTATATTATGAACATCACATTTTCTACCACCATAAAAGGATCATGAGATTTAAACCAATCAAATGACTTATTTATATCAATGGTATCTCTAGATATTCGTGACCTTCTGGCATTAATATGCTGTTCAATTGTAGCAAATGAAACACCACAATTGTTCTATTTGATGTGAAATGTCTATCATAGTCAGATCATCTAATTGTGAAGTATTTATTTGTGACCAACCGTTCATAATCTAGAGTTGTCAATTTAGGCTTTAATTCTTGCATATCTTGTAAATAGAGATAAGATGATTTCACTAAAAAATGTCACTTGTATGAAAATAAGGCAACATTTCTTGTATACATTGTAAATGTATGAAAATATTGAATCTAAAGTTTGTTGTTGCTCCATTTGTCTCTAGTTCAAGTAGTGTCTCAGAAAAATATTTATAATACTACTAATGATGGAGGACGCTTCAATTTTTTCAAAAAAATTGTGGAACCAATGTCATTAGAACATCAATTATTTCTGAGTTCTCTTTTCAGAAATATTAATTTTAGATAAGACGATTTGGCCAAAGTTAGATGTGTTAAAATATGGGCTCTTAAAGCTCTCAAATATGCATGGCCAGTCAACATTTTTACAGTTGAAGTTACAGCATAAGCAACACTGAACACATCTTGTAATCGACTTCCCTTGATAATAATACATAGCACCCATGAGACATTAATATGTAAAACCACTAAGCCTAACTGTAACTAAGCTAACTTCCAAATGAATTGGTAGAACTTGAGGCTACTATAGGACGAGCTTTTATATATAAAGGTTGATCGAAGGTTACAAAACAACGCTTTTGATTATTTTGTCATATTTGGAGGTGGTGAATTAAAGAATCAGAGGCACAATATTGGTGATCTTGAGTACTTTTGATTTAAGGTGACGTTTTCCATCCTGGAATTTCGATCAAATCTTTCCACTTATCATAAATCCATAAGAAACCGCTAGGTAAGAGTTTTACTTCATCTGTTGTTTTTTTAGATAAATATCATTTATTTTAATGTTTGATAATCCTTGTTTATCTGTTGAATGTAATCGACTTCTTTAATGGTTTGAGTGGCGAGGGTAGTTTTATTTTTGTTGGTTTCAAAAGAAACTGAAGTGAAAGGAGATATGCATTGGATACCTCCCATTGTGTGATATGTATTTAACCCTTCTATGGTATCAATGTTTACATCTGCATTGTTGAAAACAAATTGACAAAATGAATTTTGCATCACAACTTTTGGTGGATGTTGTAAGCAGGGCATCTCAAATAGCCTGATACTGCTGTAAGGACTGCAAAAACCAAGTATGGATATAACACCTAAGAGTGCTTTTGATGCATATTTTTGTATATTAATGTTCCAAGATGCAACGGGCGTAAACTTGGATCTACTCCTTTTGTTTGTTTACACTCGCTCCAAAGAATAAAAGTTAAGGATTCTTTTGCTATTTCTAATAATTTCAAAATCCTTTAATCAAAATTTATATTGTTTTTGTGAGACTTAAAATGATTACTTTTTAATTTAATATTGAATGGGTTTAAATTATAAAGATATCATTTAATAGTTGAATTTTACTTTGCTTGCTATTTGGTTACAGTTTAAGTGAATGAACCGTAACATTTGTTTCAGCATATTCCTGTCTTATCCAGATGCGCCAGTTAGCTCAATTATTAAAAGAAATGATTACTCTTATCAATTACCCAAAATTATATTAAATTTGATTTTCTTAATTATATATAAATCGTAACTCTATTGAATTTACGTCCTTCCGTATTTATATATTCAGTATTTGTATGAGTTCTTAATATTCGTAATAATTAATAATAAAAACAAATCAAACGTTATACTTAATTAATTACCCAAAACTCGGAAAATCCATGAATGCTTTGCTTACAGTATTATATAAAATATAATCCCAATATTATACTTAATATTCTTATCATTCTTAATAACTAATAAACAGAAATCTGTTTATCAAGAATGAACGAAATCTATTTTCGTTCAGTATTGATATTCATATATAAATCCAAGGAAAAATCAAATACAAACAAGTTTCATTTATTTACACAATCAGAATTCTTACTTCTCACTTTGTTGAAGGCTGATGACATAATTCCTGCGTTTCCAACCCTGTGAATCAGCTTTCAGGCACCGTGTTTCTGGAAATCTGATATTAAGGAAATGTGTTTTCCCCACCTTCGAGGTCTGCGTTGGCCGCCATTTTGAAAAACAGCTCCAAAACCGGAGTTTTTTGATAATAACCCAAAAACTATTGGTTTTACCCAAAAAACGTAATCAGGTTCAAAATATAGAGCGCTAAATTCTCTACAAAATGAAGTTCAAAATTAATGAGCTCGGTTCAATATTAGGGTTGATAAATGACGTTCAAAATTGGCGTTTTTTGAAGTTTTAAACAAGATTGATTTTTTTTGTTTTTTGGCGTTTTTTTTTTTTTTAAATCCGTCAAACTTATAATTTATAATTAGGCATTTAACAGTGTTTAAATTTAAATAAATAATTTGGATCAAGTATAAGGTCAATAATAGATTTAGAAATTGGACCCTCAAATCACCGATTGCAAATGAACGGCAATTATACGTTCCAAAAACGTTTGTAACAAATTCGAATATAATTTTTCGTGAAACATCAACAAATACTTACTCATTTATACATACTAGTATACATAGTTATAATAATAAAAATCCAGGTTATTAATTAATTAAAAATTATTATTCATTTTATTAAATACATAAATAAAACATTTACCTCGAGTAGGATTTGAACCTACGACATCTACTTTGGTGGAGTAGTGCTCTAACCAACTGAGCTATCGAGATATAAGCCCCAATCACTGTAAATTTTGTCTTGATGTATATAGAACTAATGTAAATTCTAAATATAATGAGATTACAGTCAAATTACTTGTATTAATGGAATGTGAGATTGGAATATCGCAAGGATTCACATATACCAAAGCAACTTGACTGATAATAATTAATTAATTAGTTGAATGAGTAGTTAAATAATAATATGTAATTAAAAAATAATACCTACGTCGTATTTTACAAAAAAATTTGTAACATTGTATATATAATATAATAACATAACTATGTAGTATATATGTATATATAATAACACAAATCAAATTAATGATTAAATAAAAAATGAATAATATATATATATATATATATATATATATATATATATATATATATATATATATATATATATATACACACACACACAAGTAATATTGTTTACGTAGACACTTAATAGTCTTTATTGTTGATGGTTCATGTTATCGTTTTCGCCTAATTTCTCTTTCTGATCTACTTCTTTTTGGAACAAAATATATGATAATTTATACACACCACTAGTTATTTTTCAATACTTTGATATTGATGGCACATAGATATCGTCTTGGTCTCTTGCTCCTATCTGGTCTTTTTCATCGTTTTCTTCTTCTGGTTGCCCTTCTTCTTTCTGATCTACTGTATTATCGTTTTCTTCCTGTTCCCCTTCTGTTCCTTGGTAGTTTTCATTTATTTTTGTCAAAATCCTCGTCAATTTCGATGTTATAGCTATCTGGATTTAAGTCTTCGTCTTTCAAACAGTTTGTGCTTGCTTGTCCCCGACAATGAAAACAAATATTTGAACAAGTCGTGTCTAGTTTTCGGCAACTACATGATCCTCTTCGTCCGGATCTTTATTTATGGCGATTGGAGGCAGACCATATTTAGAATTCTTCCAACCACAATCTAGGGAATTTTTTCATTTCCAATCCACATTTGAATTTGATGGTAAGTACTCAAGGAATGGTGATGTGCGGGCTGCTTGAGCGGGAGGAAGAGAAGGAAGGTTGAAACCCTTTTTCATTAATGATTTTGCAAGAAGCTCATATAGTAATTTATCCAACAAATTTATATTGTTTTTGTGAGACTTAAAATGATTACTTTTTAATTTAATTTTGAATGGGTTTAAATTATAAAGATATCATTTAATAGTTGAATTTTACCTACTATTTGGTTACAGTTTAAGTGAATGAACCGTAACATTTGTTTCAGCATATTCCTGTCTTATCCAGATGCGCCAGCTAGCTCAATTATTAAAAGAAATGATTACTCTTATCAATTACCCAAAATTATACTAAATTTGATTTTCTTAATTATATATAAATCGTAACTCTATTGAATTTACGTCCTTCCGTATTTATATATTCAGTATTTGTATGAGTTCTTAATAAATTAATTACCCAAAACTCGGAAAATCCATGAATGCTTTGCTTACAGTATTATATAAAATATAATCCCAATATTATACTTAATATTCTTATCATTCTTAATAACTAGTAGACAGAAATCTGCTTATCACGAATGAACGAAATCTATTTTCGTTCAGTATTGATATTCATATATAAATCCAAGGAAAAATCAAACACAAACAAGTTTCATTTATTTACACAATTAGAATTCTTACTTCTCACTTTGTTGAAGGCTGATGACATAATTCCTGCGTTTCCAACCCTGTGAATCAGCTTTCAGGCACCGTATTTCTCTTTGTCCTGCCAATATCTTCTTTAAACCTTTGTTGAGGATTAATACAATTGCAATTTTCTTTCCACCAATTTATTGATTTGGTTAATAATTGCTGGACATATTTATAGTTTTTAATGATCACTTTAATAGTTTAATTTTTACTACGAATTGCTTGCAAAACAAACGGCTAAGCGGAATCGTGCAACACACACATTAATACTTTCAAGTTATTGTTCTTTATATATGGATTTATTACACTAGATCGCTAGTGGCTTTTTATATTTATCGTTCAATATTTAAGCACAATCGATGATAGCTGCTAATACGTACAACCACGATATTTTAAATTATTACGTCACCTTTTCTCTTTATCACCAATTTGACAATATTTGCACTTTATTTTACTTAGCCTGTTATTATTTAAATAAGGAAGGTATTTTTACTTCTTCCCTATTACACAATGACTTTTATTTATTGTATTTCCTCAAATTACACCCGTTACAAATACCAATTTGTATGGGAGAAATAAAAGATCTCTGCCTACTCGCACCAATTCTAGAGTGTGAAAGGGCAGTAGTTTTGCATTTTTCTTCACCAGTGCATTTTTTTGACATAATTGAGAAGTTGAAGTGAATTCGGAACATCATTTGTGACGTCATCGAGAAAAGTGTTTTGGTATAGGATAAGTGTGTAGATTATAAATCATTGAACTGGTATCTTCTCGGGTTATGTTAGCTGCTGCTTTAACAATGCGGAGACCTTCTACATTTTGTTTTTTCCATTCATACCAAAATTATTCGTTAAAATTTTATAGTCAGTATTACGAAAACAAATAACTGGCTAGTCTACTTATTCCAGAAGCTATCAATATGTCCTATCCATATTTTTCGAAAAGTCTTTTTTTTTAGAATTTTTCGGTTGGTATATATCCTTTGTAGTCTTTAAGTATTTTACGTAAGAAAATTGACATTGATCTTCATTGTTTTCAATATAATTACACACAACATCAAAGACAGCTGTTACTTCTACGTTTTCTGGTCGACCTTTGGAGTTTTCCTAAGTGGAAATACATTTAAAAAATTGTTTACCGCAAGTACCATGGTATCTACCTTCAGCTGAAACAAGATCTGGCACATTACCAACACGGAAAATAACATCACTGCCTCGTTTATCATTTCTGTTCCTTGCAGTTTCCAAAAGACTTTCATTGAAAACTAGTGTTTCAACACAAGGAACACATCACGTTTTTGGACAGGTTTTTTAATTTCATTTTTTAAGAACTCGTTAGATGCATCCCCCTCGCACAGCAAACGTTTGTGTTGAAAGTCAAAACTGGAACTTGTGACCGCCTAGTGTTTTTGGTAGTAGTGGTCGTAGATGTAGCGATATTTTTTTCTTTGACATACGTTGGCGGCTGTTGCTATTCATAGTCACAAACCAACGTCCTTTTAAAATATTGTGTTTACCATCTTTACGTTGTTTGCTACTATCTGTAAGTGTATTCAATCCTCGCTCTTTAATAACTACACTCTCTTTGTTAGATTAAAAAATGATCACCAATAAAGCATTTTGAATCGGCCATTTTATTAACACTCGTGCGGAACAATAACGCACCAACGAACACAACGAATACAGTAGAACACGAGCGCATACACGATTGCAACAAACACATACGAAGTACACGAGCGTAAAAACGTTGGTACGTAACGGCTGGGCGGTGTACGTAAAATTGAAATTGGATTAAATGTGTGTATACACTATAGACGATTCGTACGCATTTGTAGGCTGCAGTTCAGTAAAACAACACTGTTTTTAAAGTATTTTATTAAAGAAGGGTCAGAGACACGTGATGAACCGATCAGTGATAAAAGGCGACTAATACAATAGATATTCTAGCTGCATTCTTAATGGCTTCACAACACGTTTATTGTAATATGGCACCACATACAAACACATATTAGTAGTTATTACGAACATAATATAATATATTTGTATTTATTTCGAAAATAAATTTTTAGTGTAAAATGTTACACGTTACTACTTAAAACGTGGCATTTTATTATTTAATTACATAATATTATTTTCTTAGTAACTACTCATTCAACTAATTAGTTAATAACTTTGATTGTTATTACTATAACTATATTTACTAGTATATGTATAAATGAGTAAGTATTTGTTGGTGTTTCACTAAAAATTATATACGAATTTGTTACAAATGTATTTGAAACGTATACTTGCCGTTCATTTGCAACCGGTGATTGGAGGGTCAAATTTCGAAATTTATTATTCACCTTGGTATCGATTGGAGAGTCCAATTTCGAAATTTATTATTCACCTTGGTACTTGATCAAAATTATTTATTCAAACACTGTTAAATGCCAAATTTCATTCGCTAAAAATTGTGTGGTATGACTTTTTGTCGTAAGTTTTGTAAGCTGTTTCGCTTACTTTAATTAAAGTTTACGTTAATTTCCCTCGATCTAGCACAATCGGTTTTTAAATTCTATAAAAAGGGGAGTTGTTCGTTGTTAATGGGTTTGATCACTAATGGCCAGGTTAGTCCACACTGAGCAATATACTTGTAAGGATTTTAGAGGTATATTGTTTCTATTTATTTTATCAAATCTAAATATTTACACTTAATACCATTACAACTAATATAAAACCATAAGTAAAAATTAACAAAGTACTTCAGGTAAAATATACACAAATATCAGGAAGTACCAATAATCGGGACTTCTAGAGGCCCTCAGGATGTCGAGAGTTGGTCCAGGATTCTCTGGGTGGGCGCCTTTTGTATACGGTTTGGAGCGGAGGTCGTCAGGCCTCTTCTCTCATTTTCTGTGAAAATACGGTTAGCGAGATGTTTATACACTCAGAAAGGAACTGATCCTAATTTATATTACGATATAACGAGATTTTATTTATTTTAAAAATAAAATTAAAATTGTAAAAGCCGGACCTGTCGGGTAGCTGACAGCAGCAAAATTTTATACAGTTATAACTGTGTTTATAATAGTGGGGTAGGTCATGCGGTGATAAGATAAGTCTCTCTAGCTGCTTTTACGATCAACAAAAAATTAATACTTTTAAAGGGAGTATCTTCGCTCTATGTGTTTTACAAAGAATACGAGTTTAAATTGTATAAATGCAACTTATGTACCTCTAACTTTTATGAAAGTGAATTTTAAAGAAATTAAACAATATTTACAGGGTTTTTATTAACAATCTATTTACAATAGGTTATTCATTACTGTGGAATAATATATTTTTAGTTACTCTTAGTAATTAGCGGAAGTTTTAGTAAAACAGATTGGTGGTATTTAAGAGTTATTAAACTCTTTGCAATTAAAAATGAATACTTTCGCATTGTTTTCTGGGTGCGGGCACGCTTAAGGCGGTGGTCGCTTAGTAGCTTCCTGCGTTTCTGGTTTCAACAGCGTCAGTAGTAGCTACCTTGGGTGACTCTAACTCGGGGCCAGTTTTAATAATCAGAATTAAGGTATTTAAACCTTTCAGAACGATTTAGTTTAAATATTTTCAGGTACAGGATAAACTAAACGTTTTACAGGTATGGTAGACTTGAAGGAGATACCCTTCTTCCAGTCTGGGTTATCGCGATAAGCGATCAGGATCGGATATAGATTCAGAACCGTTAAGAAGAACAAAGATGTTAAATCAGGATGTTGCTTATCCTCTGGATATCTCACGATGAATGAATGGGTAGGAAAACGGTTTATTACCTTTTGCGAGATTACAATGAAATGCTCACTGTTACATACTGGGTTCGTAATTTACGAAACTGGGTGACCGAGATATGGTCTAATTGAGGGCGACTTGTTGCTTTCAATCCGTCGGCTTCCTGCACTTCGGTTTTTAATTACTTTGCCTAGTGTAGCATGTTTGTGTGAGTGGGTGTGCGGTGTGTAGGTGGAGTATCAATTACAAGAATCTCGGCAAATACCCGTTGCGCTGTTTAATTGATACTCCGGAGATTGGCAGAATTTAGGTGAGAACCTTTCTATCCAATGGAGTAAGTAACACATTACATCGGGTGTTTTGCCCGACGTAAAGTCGTTCACTGGTGTAAGTGTAGTGTTGTATGTTTAACTTACGTGCAGGTGACCGCATATTGAAGCAGTAATAAACACTGGTGGATATGATAAGTTAAGGCTAGCGGTGTCGGGTCAAAGTGTAACGTTAAAAGCGGCTGCCTAAGTATAAACACTAAAACTTGGCCAACTTATAACATTAAAACAAAAGCGATGATGTAATAAACAATTTGTAATTGATCGAATGATTTTAATTAATATAAAAAATTACCAAATAACAATCGCTACTGCCGTCGGCTCAATCGGAAAATTAAGATTGTGAGAGTTCTAATATATTGAGTTTAATTAACATACCTGAAATACTGCATGCTTCTCATCAGCTAATTATTTTCACTTATACTTAATTAATAAGAAAATATGTAATGTAAATAAAAACAATAAAATGATACCTCAGGCGCCAAGGTATTTTTAAATATACGTTACGTTATTGGAACAGCTAAACCAAGTTTGTTAATAATAATACATTAATCAAAATGAAAATAAAATAACATGATATACTTAAGTTTATTCAATATCTGATTAAAAGGTTAAAATCAGAAGTCTTATACTATTCTAAAATTATATAAAACATCACCTTTGAACGTTCGGTACATAAACTGTAACTGGTAACTATGAAGCAGAATGGTGAACTTGGTGAGGTCAATGTCTTGCTTATTTATCCTTAATATATTGTGTCCATAAATTTATTGAATTTCTTTGAAGCTTAATTCCAAATTTATTTATAAAAGTATGTAGAACTTGCGTTGTAAAATGTAATTCAAGTAAAAATTTCCATTTAATAATATGAGTAAAATATAAGTAAAATATAAGTCAAATATGAGTGCAAATAAATGAAATAGGAGTGCAAATAAGTGCAAACTAAGTGCCTAAAAAACAAACAAATGCTTTAGTTTTAAATATAATGAATTAGAAAATAGCTACCATCACAATCTGATGGCACAAAATATAAAATTAGGTAAACCATGCTTACTACTGTAACATTCAGCATTAAGTGAATTAAAAAAAGCTTTCAGAATAACTCAAATGAGTATTTCCCCTAAAGTTTTCACTCGTTGCGCGGATACAATAATATAAATCCAATTTTTAAGAAAGGAACTATAACTATTTATGTAATATTACACCCAAAAGATATGTTCTAGGAAATGCAAATTAAATTGCCTTTCTCAATTCTACATTTTAATAATTAAACGTTTTCTAATATTACGCCAAATAAATGAACGATTCTTAAATTAATGTACTTTTTAATACAACCACAAAAAAGGTTGTTACAAAAGATTGAGCAGACACGGTTGGTCATATTTTTTGAAAGAGACCCACCGGAAGGAGAGCGTTTGTAGCTCGTCTCGCGGTATTATTTAGAATCCGCGGAGGTTGGAACAGCTTCTGGTTGGGATTCTAATACCGTGATTGGCGGATAGACTAGCGGGGACTTTGACGTAATAAAACTCTTAATGTTTTAGAAATTCACGTCGGAGGGGATATAAATTCATTATTTGATGATTTTTGTAAAATTTTAATTAAACAGGATAATTAGCAAATAATTAATTCAAAAAATATTGATAAAGGTGGCTGTCTCTTTACAGTTTGACGGGTTTTTAAAAAACGTCAAAAAACTAAAAAAAAGTACATTTTTTTAAAAAAAACGCCAATTTTGAACGTCATTTATCAACCCTAATATTGAACCAAGCTCATTACTTTTGAACTTCATTTTATAGAGAATTTAGCGCTCTATATTTTGGATGTGACTACATTTTTGGATTAAACTCAGAGTTTTTGGGTTATTATAGGAAAACTAAAAAAAATCGGGTTTTGGAGCTGTGTTTTCAAGATGGCGGCCAATTTCCAGCTTTCCACTAATTAATTCTGAATTCGGTCATTTTTTGGTCTAATTTGATTGGTCTAAGAGCTTAAAATAGAGTAACACACTTTAATCAAATGAAATGATTAAGGAAGCATCTTCTTTTAATAATAATAGTTGATGCTACTTTCAGTAATATTATTTACACAATTTTCAATTACTAATACTTCATGTCTTAAATTGAATTAATATAAATGATTCGTCGAAATCGAAGCTACGAAGCGCTGGCACTATGTATTGAAAATAATTACTATTTATGTATTTAAGTAATGAGTGCGCCCCCATACTGTTAACCAGTCCAACATTAACAGTTGTTTATTGTTGCCACTAATTTGCCAACGAGTTGTGTCTATTTTTATTAATTGCATTCTGTAAACCATATTTATTAATTATGGCTCTTGTTGAAGGATACAGACGCATTTTGCATAGATGCTAAACGTTATGGTAATTTTGCTAGATTTATTAACCACAGTTGCGAAGCAAATCTAGTTCCCATAAGAGTATTTGTTGAACATCAAGATATACGCTTTCCACGTATAGCATTTTTTGCAGTTCGTGATATTAATGCTGAAGAGGAACTGAGGTAATCTTGTATATTTAGTTATTTAGTATATTTTAATTAATGAAAATTAATATTTACAGCTTTGATTATGGAGAGAGGTTTTGGTTAATTAAGTACAAGTCATTTACATGTAGTTGTGGTGCAGCAAGTTGTAAATATTCTAAAGATACAATTTCAACTACTGTGGAAAACTATAATAAACAGTTACAAGATATTTAGATGTAGCTAGTTAATTAAGTTAAGTGTTTGGTAGAAACTTAAAAAATTTGACTGATATTTTTAGTCTTTTATTTATTTTAGAGAATAGGTGTTTTGTTATAGTTGTTGTAGTATAAATGTTTTTTTCCTCTAAAATTGGCAATATTTCTTTAATTATATCATTCACAATTGAATTAATTTGAGTTTTAATAATTCACCATTAGGTAACAATTTAGTACATTACCCAACATTAACTCACTACATTAACAAAAGAGAATTGCTAATGGAAGCATTGACATTATCAATTTGTGGCAAATTAACCCTTAAACTCCCGGAAATACTTTAGCTCTTTTTTTTTAATTTTTTTACTTATTCTTTGTTAGATGTAAGCAATAAAATGTTTTTTGTAAAAAAAAGTCGTCAAAAATTAATAGTTTTTGAAAAAATGCGTATGATCATATGATCATACTGGGCATTATAGATAATGGAATACTAATTATGGTACCTTTGCTGAGAAATTTTATTTACAGTCATTTAATATAATAATATAACCTAAATTAGTATTTCCTATAATATAATGTTATATAAAGAATATTAATTACTTAGTATGGTATAATTCAAAACATTTTACACAAAGCCCTACATTGCATTTTTGCATTCTGTACGAATGATGCTCTTTTTGCCTTTGGATTATTTTCCTTGTTGCATTTTCATACCCACAGTTTCTTGATTGACCTCGTACAAAATGTTGTACACCATCGTATCTAATGGCTATATTTGTGGCAAGCACGAGTGGTCTTCAGGCTTCCTACGAGCAGTGCCGTACCTTGTCATGAGGTATTGCGCTATTTTCTTCTAAATTCGACAAATGTCAATTTTTGAAGATGACTTTTTGTGAAGGGTCCACGCGTTGTTGAGAGCAGCATCAATCATCCAAGTAAAGCGGCCACCACCACTTTTTCACCGTATGCAATTCTGGTTTCACTTATATTTTGGCCCATCTGTCGGTCCCATTCCTTCATTATATATTGTCAAGATTGAAGGTCTCTTTAGAACAATATTCTTTTTGCGATACCCTCTTTTTACTTCCGCAGTTGGTTCAACTCCGTAATGAGTTGATATGGCAGTAACAACGCTATTATCTCTCCATCTTACTATTGCGACCCCATGTTCTTTTCCAAAATTGATTGTATAGCACCTCGTTCTGTTTTTCAAAACCTTTTTACTTGCTAAAGGGCAGGTTTTGGTATCCTATTTTCCTAAGTGTTCCTGTTCCACTGCAGCCGGCTTCTCGCAAAATTCGAGAAAAGGTTGTCAAAAAAGTCATACGGTAATATGGGCAATTTTTCCATCATTGGCAAAAATGGCGGCAGCTTTACCAAATATTGTTTCAATTTTTTCCAATGATGTAGACTTTCCTGTGTAAATCTGAAAGTCTACTAAGTATGCATCTGGAGTATTGAGGCACCACGATTTATAGCTGAAGCGTATAGGCTTCCCCTTATGAATTGCTTCATTCCGTGACAGCCATAATATTTGATTATAGGCTCTCGTAGTTCATTCTAGATGTTGAAATGAAATTTTTAAAAAATGTTTTGTAATGCGTCGATAAATGGCCTTAGTTTGAAAAGACGATCACCCTCATCAATTTGAGAATTATCAGCTAAATGCAGGAATTGATTTATTTGCAAGAATCGATTTTTTCGCATGGAACCGCTAATCATCAAGTTCTTGACATCATCATTTGAATCCCAATACATTTGTTTATTGGGAACCCAAACGTATCCACTACATATCATTATACCAAAAAACATTTTAGTTCATCTTTTGAAATTTGTGGATCCGTAGACATTTTGAAAACCGCATATTTTTTTGTTTCTGTAACAATGTGCTCAATAATGTCATCATCTATAAATTCTTCAAATAGCTCTATAGGATTCATTTCATTATATTTACTGAAATCACCTTGCGAAACAATCTACCTGGGGTTTCAGTAAATCTCCTTGCATCCATTTAAACTGTTTCTTAGCTTTGTTGTACTTGCTTACCCATTCATCGAGGCGAGTTGAAATTGAAGCAGGGGATGCAGGTGTCGTCGAAGATGTTGAGGAAATTTTTCTAATTGAACGAATATCTGACGTTGATGTGGTTGGAAAAGATCCCAAAGTCGATGAAAGGGCCGGCAAAGTTTCCACGGTTGCAATTCTAGTTTCGTCACTAAATATTATTTCAGCATGCGATAACAATTGCCTTCCTGGAAGATTATCTATTGTCCCCCTTCATTTTCGTCCGCACTATCTACATCAGTCTCTACAGCGGGCTCCGGCGGAGTTATATAAATATGCCTTACATCTTTCCCATCTAAAATATTAGCATTTTCCGCAAGTTCCCATAAATCTTGTAGAGAATAAGCACTAGAAATAAAATATTACCGTTACTATTCTTTATATGCCCAGTATGATCATTCGATCATGCTTCAATATACCACCCTCTATCAGCCCTTAAAATTTTAACTAGGTATTTATTCTTTTATTACAAGTGCACTAGACATATATGAAAATAATAATTAGTCCGTACAATAAATTTATAGATTATACATGAAAAGATATAGGACTACTTATTCTCATCACCCATGATACGTTGACAAATAAATAACAAACTTTTAAAATCGTGAACAAAAACTGACAAACGTAAAACTTAACCAACGCCTAACACTAACAAGAATAGACCTTGAAGTGAGAATATAACTCGTTTGAGAGGGGAACAATGCAGGGGTGTGTTAGGGAGGGACAATAAACCAGCACCTGTCTTTTTATGATCAAACGATCATACCGGGCGCTTACGGGTTAAAATCAGTAATTTAACCCTTTCGGCCCTGCTAATTTAAAAATCCACATATCTGAAATAGGCAATAACCTTGACTATTCGCTGCTAGATGTTGCCTTTGACAATGGTTCTAAATAGATTCCATTTGTGAAACGAATATTATCGGAAGTATGGCTTTAGTTTTCAACATATCCGAAAGTACTTGTAAACATGGATGCTAGTAATTCTAACAAGCTGTTGAGTAAGTAGATGACTTATTGTAATAAAATGATTAAAAAAAGGTTTTGTGTGATTTGCAATTTTGATTATACGTATAATAAATGTCCAATAGTATGTCTTATTTTCATACGCAATTGTCAACAATAGGTGTTAAAGGTATGGTTTTACAAAAAATATTTGATGTAGCAAACAAAATAAAATTAGAAGATGCAGAGACTGCAATATCGTCGGTTCCTGATTCTGATGTCAAAGACACAGCAGACCCAGATATAGATGAAATGAATCAACCTGAAAATGTAGATAAAAAAAGAATGATGATGATGATATGCCACTATCAGAAAGAATAAGTAAGCAACTGACTTCCAAAAAACCTAAAAGAAAAACAAAACAGTAAAGGAGTGTTGGAAAAGAAACACCTTTTCACCACCAGGCACTACGTACAATTCGTCAGGTAATACAAATGGTCCTATACAGCAAACACCACTAAATTATTTTCTAAAATATTTTCCAAATAATATATTTTTAGTTTATTATAAGTTTTGTTATGAATGAATAAGTTCAACAATAATTAAAAATTATTATTAATTTTATAAAATACATAAATAAAAAGTTTACCTCAAGATAAACTCTGGAAACTGCTTCCCATTATTATTTCTTTTGAAAATCGGTGTGAACAATTGGATTTGGAAGAGAATTTGTGTATCGATGAATTGATTATTCCTTTCAAAGGATAACTTGTAATAAAACAATTCATAAAGGGCAAACCAAATCCTTGGGGAGTAAAAATATTTATGATTTGTGGTGCCTCTGGTACAATATATCATTCCATTGTCTACCAGGGCTCAACCACTCTTTCTGCTTATAGGAGAAATATACACCTACCAATGGACTAATTACACATTTGTCCAACCGCATTCCTGACAATGAAGGTTACAAGGTGTTTTGTGACAATTATTTCATATCGCTGTTATTATTACGAGAATTTTTTGATCGCGGTATTTTTCTGGCGGGGACGATAAGAAATAATCGACTGCAACAGTGCCCATTGAAGTCAGAACACCAGTTAAGTGGTCGAGTTAGTTCTGATTCCTTGGTTTCGGAAGATAATAAAATAATAGCTCATCAATAATATGATAATAAACCTGTAAATATGGCAACCAATTTTATTGGATTAGAACCGGGAGATAAAGTAAGACGGTGGGAAAAAGGGGCATAATTATATTATGGTACGACGTCCAGAAGTCATTCACTTATACAACATGAGCATGGGAGGAGTGGATAAAAATGACTTTTTAATTGCTCTTTACCGCATATTTATTCGTTTGCTAAAATGGACACTGAGGGTTATTTTCTATTTCAATTTAGCTGTTTGTAACTTGTGGCTAGAGTATCAGAGGTATATGAATCGAAGTGATTAACAATCTTGAATGGGTTTACTCAATTTTACAACGCAAATTGTAAAAAGTCTATCTTTTTCTGATTACCCTACCAATACTTCCAGAAAGGGCAGACTGCCATCATCTACATCAAGTCCCAGAGATTCGTTCATTCCCAAAAAACGTCAAAAACCAAACGCGTTACCTGTGAATGATGTAAGGTTTGACAATATTGGACATTTACCAGTTCATAGGGACGGTCATGAGCAGCGTTGTAAACTAGAACTTTGTGTAGGCCAATCCAGAATTCAATGTGTCAGGTTCCACTTGGTTTGACAAAAAATAAAAATTGTTTCAAAAAATTTTATTGTAAATAAATAATTTCTAAGATTTGTAGGGTTTGTTTTTATTTACAGTGAGCATCAGAAATATAGAACCAATGTATAGTTCAAAACTTTCAAATACTTTGCAAGTAAAAAAAATGTTGTATAACTGAATCACGTACTGTATAGCACTAGTGGTGGAAATTGCCACAGCCTCCTAGATTTTTCGTCTATGGTGGAATGTTTTAAAATTTTATAGGGAAGTTCTTTTATCAGCTAAAAACCCATTTTAGTTAAGAAATTATTTTTTTTTAAGAAAAAAGTCAGAGCTGAAAAGGTTAAGTTTAGGAACACCACCAGATTTAGAGTTACAGGTTACCTTTCAGGTACCCTAACGACCTCACAATACAACAGGCAAACATACCACCTGTCACACACAGAATACAGACGTCACAAAGAAACTTTGCACACAAACAAATTTTCAGCGACAAAATTCCAACCACTTCCTACAACTATCGATTTCCTCAATTCCCACATAAAAAAAAACAAACTAAAAATCAAACACCCCCCCCCCTCGCAATTCTAACACAACTCCTTGACGACCTCCCCGAGGAGATGGAAGAATCCCTAGATAACACTCCATATGCCCTCCACAATCCCATGTCTATTCAATGATGACCTATCGCAAGAAACCGGCAAACAAATTGGATTAACCACACTCAGAACGCTACAACAAGCTAAAAACAGCTCTTTATCCGATTAACATAAATAATCAAATAAAGTCTAAATGTTTTTTCATTTTTAACACCAAAAATAACCACAACTCATGTTTACTATACAATTACACAAAACAGCCCAACACCAACAAGAAAAGAATGACCAGGGCTGCAGAGGAAAAGGATTCCTGAACAGTCTACGAACAAAAATCTACATAAGCTAAAATAAGTAAGTACTAACCATAAGCATGAGCAACCTAACAAAAAAAAAATGAGTACACTGTAGATAGTTTGATAGAACAGAAAATCATTAAGGTATTAATTCGATCACTGCACAACTAGGTTTAGTGGAATACATTTGTGTGGCGATAAATCTTGTAAAATTTAAAACCTAATAAAATTTGTTAAAAAATAATTTATAATCTTAAAATTATTATATTCTGGTGTATCCGAAATTAACTATAATTACGTTATGAAGGTAAAAATTATAATAAGTTCACAAAAATTGAAATTTAGAAAAAAAAATTGAAAATAAAGAATTCCTCGAGTGGAATTCGAACCCACAATCTGTTCTTTGCTAGAGAACTGCGTTACCAACTATGCTACAGAGGGAGCGAATCCCACTCGATTTAAACTTAATTTGTATGCATTTTTACATATATATATACTGTACCGGCCAAAAGTTTAGACTCACCTTCGTAATGTAGGGATATTAATAAATAAAACGAGTTTAATGACATGAATTCCCATTAAGCAATTATATTTCAGAAAAAATAGTTCAGGGACAAAATACAATGTAAAATTTCATATACAGACTATGATTTCTTCCCAATTTTGATTCTTCAAAATATCTTTTGCTTTTATTACAGCCGCGCATATTTTCGGCTCATTTATTAAATATTTTGTTATTACTTATAGTAATAGTGACTACCAGTATTCTGTATAGCTATAGGCAACTGTCAACTACATTACAATAATAAATTACCCCAGGGCGATGTCGCGAACGAAACATAACCTACAACATTGTACAGTGCAGTTTGCAATCATTTCGTTATACAGTACATGCTGACTTCTCCATAAAATATGGGTCGAAATCCGGAATTAAGTGTTGAAACACGAGCAGTCATTGTTTCATTGCACGAGGAAGGCTATTCTACTAGACAAATTGCATCTAAGACTAAGGTTAGTCAGGCAGGTGTCGTAAGAACCTTGAAAGAAAGAAAGAAACTGGGAAAAACGTGAGTCGGCGACGATCTGGGAACCTCGTGTAACTTCACAGAGGAAGACAAGTTCATCTGTGTTCAAAGTAAGCGTCTACGAACTCGGACCGCACCAGAAATTCGTGAGGAATTAAATTCTACCCGACAGACGCCTATATCTGTAACTACTGTTAAACGCCGGCTTCGTGATTACGGCTTGAAAGGCTGTGTAGCTGCTAAGAAACCATTTCTACGAAAACAAAATAAAGTGAAAAGATTGCAATGGGCAAAAAAACATAAAGATTGGTCAGTAGAACAATGGTCCAAAGTATTGTTTACGGATGAGTCAAAGTTTGAGATTTTCGGAGGAAAACGCAGGCAATATGTTCGTCGTTTGGTTGGCGAACGTATGACGAGTGAATGTATAATGCCAACAATGAAGAATTGTGGGGGATCCGTCATGGTTTGGGGCTGTTTTACCGAAAGTAAAATCGGAGATCTCGTAAAAATTGACGCCACTATGGATCAAAAGAAATATCACGCCATTTTGCAATATTATGCTTTTCCATGTGGGCAGAGAATCGTGGGTAAAGGATTCATTTTTCAGCAAGGTAATGATCCTCAACACTCGTCAAAATTGTGCAGGCACTACATAGGGAACAAAGAGAAGGGAAAAATGCTAAAATACATGGAGTGGCCGTCTCAATCCCCTGATCTCAATCCTATTGAACTGTTATGGGACGAATTAGACCGGAATGTGCGAAGAATGCAACCAACCAATCACAAGGTACTTTGGGACTCCTTGCAAGTTTGTTGGAATAAAATCCATACAACTCTGCAAAATTGATTGCGAGAATGGCGAAAATATGCGCGGCTGTAGTAAAAGCAAGAGGATATTTTGAAGAGTCACAAATTGGGAAGAAATCATAGTCTGTATATGAAATTTTACATTGTATTTTGTTCCTGAACTACTTTTCTGGAAATATAATTACTTAATGGAATTCATGTCATTAAACTCGTCTTATTTATTAATATCCCTACATTATGATGAGTCTAAACTTTTGTACTGTATATATTATATATATATATATATATATATATATATATATATATATATATATATATATATATATATATATATATACACATATTACACAGTGGGTTACTTAAAAAATCTAAAATATTTTCAGTTTTTTGCAGCTTCCGGTTATACCAAAAGTACTTTACTTGAAAGGAATCAATAATAAACAAATGCTATCTACTTAAATAAGACTTACTTAAATAATGCTTAGGGTAGTACACATAAAACAAAGTATGTACTTCATACTCAAAATAAGGCATTAAAACAATTCTTTTTAAAACCAAACTGTTAAACTATAACAAGTGCTCGAAACTGAGTGCTTCCAACGTCTAAACATTTTTCAATTCTTTTTAAAAATCCGCCATGAGTAGCACTCGGAATGCATTTCGAACTCTTTCTTAGCAATCTTATTTTGTTGTGAGTGACGTGGCATACGGGCGATCGGGGGCAGACCATTTGTGAGGACCGTTCCTTGCTATCATACGATCCTCAAAGCAGTTTTCCAAAAAAAATATTTGCAAACGCACTATTGTGAGGTGGAGCTTCGTCATGTTGGTACCACAACTGGTTCCAATTCAAATTTAGCGGTCGTAAAAATAATCATTTAAAATTTCAAGGAATCTTTCGCCTAACATAATCAAAATTTTAATGCAAAAATTGAATTACAATCGCTAATCGCATTCAAATTTTCATTATAAAAATGTACCACTAGTACACCATCAGTAGTTAGGGGCCGGTTCTGGACCAATTCAAGGTCACTCGCGCTCTGGTGGTGAGAAATGTAAGCTTTTGGATCTCTTCAAGGTCAAACTTTTGGCGAGAAATTTCAATTTTTGGAACTCGCTAAAAATAGAAATTGCAATGTCATCATCGTCATATTACAAGGTTACTCTGCGGTCAAACGTTTTGGCGGGAAAATTTGTATGTCAAGGTCAAAAGCTAAAAATAGAGTGACCAAAGTCAAAGATCATTGACCTGTAGGGGTATTGTATGACATTTCTTAGTTTATAATAAAAGGCTTTCTTTGCGTGTGCATGATTCAGTAAACTTTTTATAGGCAAACATGACGAAAGTAATAATGCATGTAGCAGCTACCCCTAATGTAAAAGCTACCCCAAGTAGGTGATAGAAATATGTTTTAAGCAGATTCAAACAAAACAATCAATTTTTCTCGAAAAGGGGCCAGAATTTGCCAAAAATAATTAAAAAAAACCCCCATGTCCCGTGGTCGACTGTTTAACGTATTTAGCACATATATCAAATTGGGACAGCTGCCCCTAATGTAAAAGCTACCCCTAGTAGGTGATAGAAATATTTTTTAAGCAGATTTTTCTAAGTCTAAGTCTTTTTAGACAAAAACATCAATTTTTCTCGAAAATGGGCCAGAATTTGCCAAAAATAAATTAAAAACCTCCAATCTCCCCCGGTCGGCTTTTCAACGTATCTAACATACATATCAAATTGGGGCAGCTACCCCTAATGTAAAAACTACCCCTAGTAGGTGATAGAAATATTTTCTTAGCAGATTTTTCTAAGTCTCCAGCCTTTTCAAACAAAAAAATCAATTCTCGAAAACGGGCCAGAATTTGGCAAAAATAAATTACTTCCCCCCCCCATCTCCCCCGGTCGACTTTTCAACATATCTAACATCAAATTGGGGCAGCTACCCCTAGTAGGTGATAGAAATATTTTTTAAGCAGATTTTAAATTTATCTTTGACAAATTCCGCCCGTTTTCGAGAAAAATTGATTTTTTTTATTGAAAGGCTAGACTATCACCTACTAGGGGTAGCTTTTACATTAGGGGTAGCTGCCCCGATTTGATATATGTGTTAAATACATTGAAAAGTCGACAGGGGGAGATGGGGGTTTTTAAACTTATTTTTGGCAAATTCTGACCCGTTTTCGAGAAAAATTTATTGCTTTGTTTGAAAAGGCTTAAAACATATTTCTATCACCTACTACATTAGGGGTAGCTGATACATGCATTATTACTTTCGTCATGTTTGCCTATAAAAAGTTTACTGAATCATGCACACGCGAAGAAAGCCTTTTATTATAAACTAAGAAATGTCATACGATACCCCTACAGCTCAATAATCTTTGACCTTGGCCACTCTATTTTTAGACTTCTAAGAATTATAATATAATGATGGCACTGCCATTTCTATTTTTAGTTTTTGATCTTGACATACAAATTTCCCACTAAAACGTTTGACCGCAGAGTGACGTTGTGATACGATGATAAATTGGGGCAGCAAGGTGATAGAAATATTTTTTAAGCAGATTTTAAATTTATCTTTGACAAATTCCGGCCCGTTTTCGAGAAAAATTGATTTTTTTGTTTGAAAAGGCTGAAGACTTGGAAAAATCTGCTTAAAAAATATTTCCATCACCTACTAGGGGTAGCTGCCCCAATTTGATGTTAGATACGTGGAAAAGTCGACCGGGGGAGATGGGGGGGGGGGAGTAATTTATTTTGGCAAATTCTGGCCCGTTTTCGAGAATTGATTTTTTTGTTTGAAAAGGCTGGAGTTTTTACATTAGGGGTAGCTTTCCCAATTTGATATATGTGTTAGATACGTTGAAAAGTCGTAAGCGGGTGTTGGGGGTTAATTTATTTTTGGCAAATTCTGGCCCGTTTTAGAGTAAAATTGATTTTTTTGTCTGAAAAGGCTGGAGACTCAGAAAAATCTACTTAAAAAATATTTCTATCACCTACTAGGAGTAGCTTCTACATTAAGGGTAGCTGCCCTCATTTGATATATGTGTTAGATATGTTAAAAAGTTGACCGTGGGAGATGAGGGGTTTTAAATGTATTTTTGGTAAATTCTTGCCCGTTTTCGAGAAAAATTGATGTTTTTGTTTGAAAAGGCTGGAGGCTTAGAAAAGTCTGCTTAAAACATGTTTCTACACCTACTAGGGGTAGCTTTTACATTAGGAGTAGCTGCCCCAATTTGCTATATGTGTTAGATACGTTGAAAAGTCGACCGGGGTAGATGGGGGGGTTTTTAATTTATTTTTGGCAAATTCAGGCCCATTTTCGAGAAAAATTGATTTTTTTATTGAAAAGGCTAGACTTAGAAAAATCTGCTTAAAAATATTTCTATCACCTACTAGGGGTAGCTTTTACATTAGAGGTAGCTGCCCCAATTTGATATATGTGTTAGATACTTTGAAAAGTCTACAGAGAGAGAGATGGGAGGGGTTTAAAATTTATTTTTGGGAAATTCTGGCCCGTTTTCGAGAAAAATTGATTTTTTTTATTGAAAGGCTAGACTATCTCCTATTAGGGGTAGCTGCCCCGATTTGATATATGTGTTAAATACATTGAAAAGTCGACAGGGGGAGATGGGGGGTTTTTAAACTTATTTTTGGCAAATTCTGACCCGTTTTCGAGAAAAATTTATTGTTTTGTTTGAAAAGGCTTAAAACATATTTCTATCACCTACTAGGGGTAGCTTTTACATTAGGGGTAGCTGATACATGTATTATTGCTTTCGTCATGTTTGCCTATAAAAAGTTTACTGAATCATGCACACGCAAAGAAAGCCTTTTATTATAAACTAAGAAATGTCATACGATACCCCTACAGCTCAATAATCTTTGACCTTGGCCACTCTATTTTTAGACTTCTAAGAATTGTAATATAATGGCACTGCAATTTCTATTTTTAGTTTTTGATCTTCACATACAAATTTCCCGCCAAAACTTTTGACCGCAGAGTGACCTTGGGATACGATGATAATGATGATATTGCAATTTCTATTTTTAGCGAGCTCCAAAAAATTAAATTTACCGCCAAAGGGCGAGTAACCTTGAATTTGGTCCAGAATCGGCCCCCAATCACTACTACCATCATTTTTTATTGCGGCAAAAACATTAAAACTCTAATGAGTTTGGTATTGCCTTTCACGAATTAGATGCGGATTTACATCAGTCCAATAATGAGAGTTATGTCGGTTAAACACCATTTTTATGAAATTTTTCTTCATCAGTCCAAATTATTTTGTTCAAAAATGTTCATCTTCATGAGTTTTAACTAATACAAATTCACAAATATTTATTTCGTTTTACACTATCACCTGGCCTAAATTTTGACTTAATTTATATGAAAAGGGATTAAATCTGCGTTTTTAAAAATTCAATGAACATATTCTCAGATTTTTTGGGCACCAGCTAATGAATTTTCAGGATGTGCTCTAAAATATGCCAGTAATTTCAATGTCAACTGCTGCTTTATTTTTTTCGGCTTTCCAACAAATTGGCTGCAAGTTTTACAATTGTAAATAAGTCGCATCAGGGTATCACGAGTTGGACTTGGTCGGTTAGAATATCGCGCACATAACATTTAGCAAGTTCTTTTAATAATTTTCCACATTCTAGGTATATTTTAATAAATTAAAATAGTCCATTATACTAAAACCTAAACGAGACATAATTACGAGTAACACTTTTTAATGTGAGAAATGTCAAATAATTTATTTGTTTACAAGATAGCATTTGTTTATTATTGATTCCTTTCAAGTAAAGCCAACCAAAAATTAATTTTTAGTTTAATTACCAAAAATGTCGATTTTTTCAGTATTGTACAAAAATCTAAAGTTTAGGAATAGGGACATATTTACAAAGTCTCCTTATTTTTTAGTGCATAATCTATTAATGCATTTAAAAAATAAAGTTGCTATTAAAAAATTACTTTTGAAATTGTAAAATTTGACGCCATTTTTCGAACACTCTGTATAATTTTTTAATTAATTTTTGTAAGATTCTGTAAGATGTGAGTTCTATGTATGCAAGTATTATAAAATATTTGGCCTAACTGACTTATACCTTGAGAAACTATATTTTTTGTGAACGGGAACATGGTACATTCCATTTAAAATAACAGAGTTAGCCTTATGTGGCAAACATTGGTTATCATGAGGATGTTAAAAATACTTTTATTTCACTGAGGGCCGGTATTTTATGTTCTAAGTAAAGTATCAGATAGTTATCAGTAGGATTGAAGTTGCAGATAATCCTTTTTTCTATCTTTACTGTCGGATATTCTTATCTGATAGTTCAATTTTATTAAACAACAGATATTTTTAGCGGTAGGATCAAGTACCGGACAACAAAATTTTGATAGCGAAGCAATATTAGTAGAAGACGGGCACCTTCCGCCGCCATCTTGGATTTTGACGTCATAAGGATGCCCCACGTGGGAGACCGTATTTTCCACCCCTATGGTCTCTTTTCGGAGGCCTTTTTCAACCCCTAATTTTTTACACCCACGTGTGAGCTAGTATTTTCCACCCCTATGGTTTCTTTTCGGAGGCCTTTTTCAACCCCTAATTATTTTTGTTTTTACTCGCTCACGTGTAGGACATGTTTTTTCACCCCTATTTTATGACCGCCCACGTGTAGGACGCGTTTGTCTACCCTTATGGTTCCTTTTCGAGGGTCGACCCTAATTAGAGCGTTTTTGACCGTAATTTGTACTTGCTCACGTGAGGGGCATATGCAGGTCTAGGGTTTGGTCTTGGACTTGGGGTTGGTCTTGGATCTGGGGTTGGTCTTAGGGTTAATTTTGATGGACAGCTTTAACCCTAATTAAGGTCCTTTTGGTAGTATTAAGAGCAGTACCCCTGGAGGTTAGGCAAACGCACACGCATACAATGTTGGAAATTGCATAATTACCCTAATACGATATTATTATTATTAAAATTATCGGTCCTATTGGTCATATGATATTGGGTAAGTTCGGATGATCTTTTACCTATACGAGAAATGTCGTATTTCTAATAAGGAGGTTCTTGTAAGACACGTGTAGGGCTTCGCAACTTGTTCTCGGGCCTTCGCCCCCTGGCTGAAGATGGTATGGGAACCCTAACCTTATAAGACAAGTGTAGAGCTTAGCCCCTATCGTGGTGCCCTTGGTGCAATTGTATGCGGGTTCTAACTTAATCTTACAGCTGTAGGCCTTCGCTCCGTCATACAAAATTGTATTCTAATAAGGAGGCCCTAGCCTTGTAGGACAGGACTTGTATCAGCGTCTGAGCTCTGGCCCCTTTGAGTTAAAATTGATTTTAGAGCCATCTAGTGGCGTATAGACTAATGAACATTTTCTATAATAGAAGTTGATAATGCACACCTCTCTCTTGCTCTATATTGCTTCTCTCTCTCTCTTTCGGCTCTTTCACACACAAACAAATCATGCTCGATCAGTCAACCGAAATTATGTCTTACAGTTTGCGGAAACCAGATTACAGTTCAAAACTGAATACATTAAAGTCTAATTAAATATGACGTGAAATAATAAATAATTTCTACCCTAATGCAATTATGCTTTATGTATAGGCAGATTCTCTGTTTCTAAACAGGCACCACCTATACATTCGGAAAATTATATCTGATTTATTTGCATGTTCAATTACATACACACAAAATTGTTTCATAGAAACGTGTTCGTTAACTGTTATAAAAACCCCATTAAAAAGACCGGAAAGTAATAATTACTTATATATAACATAGAGTTAAATTAAATTAACATGTTTTTGAGAATATCAAACTGATATAATGGAAATAAAAGGCAAAAGGTTTTAATGGTTTTATTATTATACGCGAATTAACAATAACTACAAGTTTAAAATCCACGAATACGTACCAACTATATAGCTGATCTTATGACGTCATCCTATAAAAGTAATAATACATTTTAAAAACCTTTATCGACATTTTTGTTAGGTAAAAAAACATATATATATATATATATATATATATATATATATTAAAAATAATACGCTTCCCTTTAGAAGTGTTCTTTCCTTCAGTTGTTCTAATAATGATAGCCATATATTGAACTGAAATATCTTTTATACAACGTGTCCACATGTAGTCTCACTAAAACACGTTTTATGAATGGTTGGATATAAACTGGCTATTACATTCCGATCATTAACTAATTTAGAAATTAATATACAAAACCTGATTACTGCTACTCGTATTTAGCAATTACATTGTACTTATAGAAATTTACATTCAAAACACAAATATTTTAAAAATTTTGCTAACGCAAAAAATTACTTTAAATAATTGAATCTTCAGATTACATAAACTATTGTATACTCAATTACGCTCACACACAACACACACACACACACACACACACACACACACACACACACACACACACACACACACACACACACACACACATGTACTTCACGTTATATGGATTTTTATCAGTTGAGATTAATAGCAATATCAACTAAACGCTTTAAAATTTCTAATCTAAAATAATAGTGACGTAATCTAATTTTATTTGAAATTTCATAGAGAGCATCACCATCATCGAGATTTTGAGATACAATCACCTCATCGTCTTCACCTTGAACGATTATATTGTAACAACCTATAAAGCAGCTAATAACCCCTGACAGTTTTTATCAGACACTATTATTATTATTATTACATGGACATGAGGTTATCCCTAAATTAACTGGTTTCAGCACGGCTCTGGAAATGCTGCACACTCTTCAAATCTTTCAGTTCGTTCGCAGAAGTTGTACCGTATTCATTTCCTTCAATTTTATCTGCATTCTGTTTCGAGACTGTAGATAAACCCGTCCTACACATGGGCGGTCATAAAATAGGGGTGAAAAAACATGTCCTACACGTGAGCGAGTAAAAACAAAAATAATTAGGGGTTGAAAAAGTCCTCCGATAAGAAACCATAGGGGTGGAAAATACTAACTCACACTGGGTGTGTAAAAAATTAGGGGTTGAAAAAGGCCTCCGAAAAGAAACCATAGGGGTGGAAAATACCGTCTCCCACGTGGGGCATCCTTGTGACGTCAAAATCCAAGATGGCGGCGGAAGGTGCCCGTCTTCTACTAATATTCATTTTTGCTAATGTGGATGGAAGTTTTATGTATACACTTCATATAACGAAGCAATTCTATATGTAACTTGTACCACTATTTTTGCTGCTGTAGCTTTACTCACACCAACAAAATCGGCAATACTTATCTATATCGACCCAGTTGCATAAAAACGTATTGTTAGTAATAATCTTGCCATCGGATTAATTGTATTTGCTCTATAACTCATGTACTTTAATAACATTGCAATATTATATAGCCTTGCGTGATTCATCAAGAGAGGTTCCAATTGAGGTTGTTGTAATAATACCGAAACTGTTGGTTTTCTTAATCGAAACCTTTTGAAAATGTCTAAATCATCCAATATAACAAAATAATTTGGGCGTTCACGTAGGCACTGTGTACGGACAACGAATAGGATTAAAATTATTTATAAATTCTAATTCATCAATTTTCAAACAATCATTTACAAAGTCCTCCATAATTTTTATATTCACCACGAAAATTTTAAGAACTACTTAAACTTTAATTAAAAATACAAATTTTTCTATCTTTCTCTGTTCCCTGTCATTGCATTCGCTTTATTCTTATTCAATATCAACTATAATGCAGTGGTAGTAAACAAATTGATATTCTCCGGTTTTCTATGCAGAAGAATAAATGTAATACAAAGACGCATTAAAATTATCCGTGAGATTTATCTTAGGTGTAAATTAATCTGGAAATTACTTGAGAGCTGAAATCTCAGAACGGACCAAATTTTTTATGTATAAAATTTTCAATTTTTCACCACAAAGTATTCGTGATTTGTCTTTAAATAAATTTAAATAAGCAATTAAGAAACATTTATTAAATAATGCATTTTACAATTTAGAAGATTATTTTCAATCTGATTTTACTTGTTATATATGATACTAATATCTTGTGTTGACTTGTGTAAATACAACTTTGTATAATAACACCAAATATATACCTATTATTATAACCGGAAGCTGCATTAAACTGAAAATATTTCGGTTAAACTAGAGTTTTTAAATAACCCCTGTATACAAATTTTCAAAAAAATATTTTGAGTAGTTTTTCATATACATATCGACTCAGCTCGTCGTGACAGACCCTGCATATCGGTACCGGATACCTACTGAATTTACCAACAGCTTACTTATAGAATGTCCCGACATCATTTTTACGTTACCTATACCAGTAGCGCTACGCGGAGCGCTAATGGTATAGGATACGTAGAAATATGAATACGTTACATTACCTATGCGAAGAACGCACATCTATGAGCGCACCTCCGCATTTTCAAATATGTCAAAATAGCCAAATGTTGCATCAGTCTTAAGTCCGAAATCAACGTGCAAGGTGCAGTTTTGTGATATAATTATGGAAACCATCATTTCAAAAGTGACGGGAGAGTACAAAATTATTTCTTATGAAAATATCGATAAAAAACTTGTATTACGAGGGAAATTCAAATTGGATTGTGATTACAATGAACAGTGCGATACATTTATAGAACAATTTTCCCCGGAAACTTACCTCTAATTACAAATATTCTTATCTTACATTTAGTCTTTTTGTTATCTTGTCACATAAATAAAATTTATACTATTTATGTAATAACTTATTATACAATCATTAAAAAATAAATTTATTTTTTTGCCCATTAAGAACAAAGCATGTGCTTCAATCGCATAGGTAATGTAACATATTAATATTCTACGTATCCTATACCGTTAGCGCTACTCGTATAGGAAACGTAAAAATGCGTCCCGACACTATTGGTTGAATTATAGTAAACATTGGTTAGGTGTTTCTTAAATAAAATGCTTCCAACAACCTAGACAACATGAACAAGACCAAATGTTACGATTCGATCTACAATTCCAGAACATTAATTTCCATAAACCATAACAAACTTGAGGCCCAGAGTCCTAATCAATATTATAATATTTAAATAACATGAAAAAAATTACTAAACCAATATTTAACCTTCTGAAATTGAAAACTCACTAAAAAGGCATCTTAAATATCTAACGCTGTTTGATCCCAAAGCTGCACTCAATAAAGTGAATTTTTGCATAACTCATACTTCCTTGAAAATTAAGGCCTAAGCGCATGTAATCTGCAATCTTAAAGTTGAAATTACCCGCATCCATTCTCTTTTATCAGTAAACACTTACCAATTCCGCAATAATCAGATACAGTTTAACACTTAATCAATACCTACTTCTTATTTGAATGTAATATCCATTGAAAATGAGAATAATGTTTCAGTAATAACGTAAGTGAGATTATTGAAAATAGTTGACAAACACTTGAAAACTTGCTGGTTTAAAAAAAAAAGTAAAAAAATATTTTCAGAAATTGACTTTTACAGTGAATTTCAATAATTTTAAAGTTCAGAAGTACAAGATAAGTGATTCACAATTTTATCTTGGTTAGTTACACCCAATCTATTTTACCAAACTGATAAAGTTTCTTAATGTTGTAATTTTTCATTGTTCTTAAAACAATCAAATTTTATAAATTTTTCACACAATGTACTTTCTTCATTGACAAAATATTGCACAAAAAAATTCAAGCAGGCGAGAAAGATTTTTATTTAAATTCAGATAGAATAATTTATAAAACAGAAATTAGTCGAGATGGGTTGATCATACCAAATTGACTTAATAAAATTTTAGCAGATTATCGTTCATTGCCCTTTTTCGGATAAGAACTGTAAAAACACTCACGACCATAACATCAAGATGTTATTGGGCAAGTATGAACTCACATATACTGATTTTGCAGAGCCGCGCCATCGAGTGGCAAGTGTGTTCACTGAACACGCGCGACTCATCAGAAAGGTGGTAACATTTGGTAAGTGGAGGGGCGGTTGTTTTTAATACAAGTATATGTCTGCTACAAGTGGAGCTGTTTACACTGTTGCAAACACAACAATACAAATTAATTAGTGCACGTGGGTTGTTTAAACGGTGTAAGGTACCGGTAACGACTCCGCCTGATCGCAGCTTAGTTATTTTTAGTATCAGCTTTCATTCGCCGCAAGTCTAGAAATTCTTACCGCTATCAGTATCAACCGAAGGTGCAGTTATCAGCCTCCTGTATCTTGTCAATTGTCAGTTGACTTCCAGTCTCGAATCTCGCAGTCTCCAGATCTTTCTAAAATCTACCGTAAGTTATAAAAGTAAGTGGCTTATATATTCAGTGTGTAAAGATTGTGTATTTCGCTTTTATTGTAAGCCATTTCTCAAAACTAAAAAAAAGTTAAAAAAAATATATTTTCTCAATGATAGTTATGTGTAAGTATACGGTTTAAATCGCTTAATAAATCACAACTCGATAATCCTTTACCCAAAAATTCTGAATTTTTGTCTATAGACTAAACAAATAACACCGCAAAAGATAGCAAAAAAAGAAATGTGGAAAAACTAAAAATTTTCACTATACTCAAAACACACACACACACGCACGCACGCACGCACACACACATACACACACACGCACACGCACACACGCACACACACATTTCTTTTTTTAGAAAATTTTGGAACTTCTATCTTAGCATCACTATTGGTTTAATTACGGATATAAATGTCCTGCTTGTATAGGTACCATCTTTAAAACATTTCAAAACACACACACACGCATAAATTTGCTTACTTCTACATTCCTATGATATATTCACCTCTTTCTTTGCAATATAAGTTTTACAATGTCATTTCTTCCTACATAATTTGTATAATTTAATAAATCATAATAAGAAACTCGTTTAATATGAAATTTCAATTAAACCATGTGGAAACTTATTTTAAATTGTCTTTTCACTTGTAATTTTCACTTTTTCTCCTTCTATGCCTACACACACTTTATTTTTTTTTCAAATGAAACTGTTGAAGTGCCTTTTCCTTATGCAATATAACATGCACTACTGTAATTACTTATTTACTAAAGCGTCTTTCATACAAATTACAATGCACCTTTATTTCATACTTTTCATGGCACATTCACTCGAAGTTGCATCATTTCTTTTTAGCTCATACAGCTCTAAATCTACCCTCAATTTTTTTATTTCCTTGATTAACACCTCGAGTCTTTTCCTTCTCTGATCAATACTTAATAATTCATTTTCTCTTTTTATCATTCTTATTACTTTCACCATTTCTAGCAATAAAAAGTTTACTGAATCATGCAATCCCAGAGAAGCCTTTTTATTATAAACATGCATCCTTTCAAAATAAGGGTTTAATTATCCCTGTATATTTTTTGACACGTGTACCTTTCAATTGTTCATCCGGGTTATCACAATGAGCTGCATTAGTTGCAATTAAGATTGGAGTGTATAGTTCGCCTCGTCTTCGCTAGTTATTAGACGGTTATCTGGTTCATTCATTATTATTAGATCATGAGACCGCTCGTGCCATTATACCGAACTTAATAACCAAATCCTTTCCGTCTGTATTTACCGGTGTCTTGCCAATTGACCACTTATCGCTTGAAATGTCGTAAAGGACTCCATAAGTGGTATCAATTGCATTAGATGCATCACTCAGCATGCGCTCTATATATATCCGTGGTAATGGATCATATTGTTCCAGAAATTCTCTCGATGCAGCAGTATTGAGTACAATAGAATCGGTCGTAGTCGCTACATGTTCTTCTTCTTCTTCCACTTGAGGTGTAATTTCTCTAATCACACTAGTCTCGAGGAACGATGGTGTCTCTTGAAAATACAAAAGTTGTGCGTGAAAAAAATTGTATCTTGCCAATGGCACAATTATATGTACGTAAACGTTGTCAATTGCTTACATTAATAAATCATAACTCGGTAGTCCTTTACCCAAGCAACTCTCTTCATTATGATGTCCCTACTCTTCATTTAATCAAAAAATAGAAGACATTTTATTTTTGTAATAAAAATACATAGTTTATTTCAAACAATTATACATAGACATATGTTATTATAATTTTTACAGAAATGTTAAATTAGTTGTCTTTCCTACAGTTCCTGAGCTGGTAATATACATGTCATTCTCAGACAGATATTGTTTAAACTTTTCAATGCGATCTTGTTTTTGAAGTATTCATAAAATTGTAAGGAAGTATGGACTTAAAGTTCTGGGTTTCAATGATAATATGTTTACCATACTTTGTGTCGATGGTATTCATATAATCACTTTATATTTTCACACCTCAAGTCTTTTACGTTCGTGAAGGATTTACAAAAGTGCTACGTTCATTTATTTTGACAAATTCTGTCCTGTTTAATAGCATAAACTTTGATGCAGTCAGCTCAAAAAAACAGATACCTATTTTTTCTAGCAACAGGCAGAAACAGCTCAAAACAGCTTTCCCGGTTTCCGAAAACAGCTCAAAAACAGACCTAAAACCGGTACCCGTTTCTCAAAAACAGGTAGTTGTTTCTCAAAAACAGGTAGCTGTTTCCGGTAGACTGAAAGCAGTTTATGTTCTCATTATCCAAAAACTTCTTCTTCTTCTTCTTCTTTGAAATACAATCTTGAAAAGTTCACTAGACCAATTTGGTATATAACCTTTATCAAATATTCTTTTAAATTTTGTTCAGTAGAACATTGTAAACACCGAAAATGTGAATAGCATAAACTTTGATGCAGTCAGCTCAAAAAACAGATCCCTATTTTTCTAGCAACAGGCAGAAACAGCTCAAAACAGCTTTCCCGGTTTCCGAAAACAGCTCAAAAACAGACCTAAAACCGGTACCCGTTTCTCAAAAACAGGTAGCTGTTTCTCAAAACAGGTAGCTGTTTCTCAAAAACAGGTAGCTGTTTCCGGTAGACTGAAAGCAGTTTAGGTTCTCATTATCCAAAAACTTCTTCTTCTTCTTCTTCTTTGAAATACAATCTTGAAAAGTTCACTAGGCCAATTTGGTATATAACCTTTATCAAATATTCTTTTAAATTTTGTTCAGTAGAACATTGTAAACACCGAAAATGTGAATAGCATAAACTTTGATGCAGTCAGCTCAAAAAACAGAACCCTATTTTTTTTCTAGCAACAGGCAGAAACAGCTTCCCCCCGGTTTCCGAAAACAACTCAAAAACAGACCTAAAAACAGGTAGCTGTTTCTCAAAATAGGTAGCTGTTTCTCAGAAGCGGTATCTGTTTCCGGTAGACTGAAAGCAGTTTAGGTTCTCATTATCCAAAAAAAAAATTTTACACAAATGTTTATTCTTAGATAACATTTTAAATTATCTAGTTCTTCTTCTTCTTCTTTGAAATACTCAAAAGCGTTGAGGTAATACATGCGAATAAGATATGTACATATAGATGTCAGTTAATAAATCTTTATTAGAATTTCACTACAATTTTTTTTTTCATATAAATGATATACATGAGCCAAAGCACAGTGACAAGTGTTTTGTGTGTATGAAAAAACAGCATGGATGAAGTTTAGATAAAGAAGGTTGTTCTTCAAACACCGTAATGCGTTGTTTTAAAAATTTTTGTAATCTATCCAGCATCAAACTTTCCCACAGCCCTTTTTTTCTTGCATTACGATAAGTAAAGGTCCACACACTATCATATTATACACTACATTTTTAGTCTCATCAATAACAACTCTCTTCATTATGATGTACCTACTCTTCATTTAATCAAAAAATAGAAGACATTTTATTTTTTGTAAGAAAAAATACATAGTTTATTTCCAAACAATTATACATAGACATATGTTATTATAATTTTTTTTACTGAAATGTTAAATTAGTTGTCTTCCCTACAGTTCCGGCGTTGATGATGTACACGTCTTTCTCAGCCAGACATTTTTTTAACTTTTCAATGCGATCTTCTTTTTTGAAGTATTCATAAAATCGTAAGGGAAGTATGCACTTATAGTTCTCAGTTTCAATCACAATATGTTTCCCATACTTCGTGTCGATTGTATCCATATCAATCACTTTGTGTTTTGTACCCACTTCAAACTCTTTTACATTCGTGAAGGGTTTACAGAAAGTGCTACTGTTCAATGCAGATAGATCCATCTTTACTGATTCGAGCACGCTTTTGAATTGCCTCTCTCTATTTATATTTTATCAAGGTAGAGGGGGAATTGCACCAGTAGGCTAATCTGCATCTGATGATGAATAACTGCTACCATCAGGAGATGCTGCCCATTTTTTTATGTCGTTGCAAAACTGATGCAATTGTACAGCTTTAAGTTCTTCTACAAAACATTTTTCACATATTTTTTTTTAATTTAAAAACTTTTCACATATCGTTACTCCTTTTTCATACTTTTTCACCAACACGTTACACTCGGCTTCACTATAATCACCTCGTCCGTAAACAGCCTCATGTTCAGCATCGAATACTAATGCCGAAATTCTTGTTTCAAGCGTTCCACCGCTGTTCTCAGGTCGGATGCTTTGATCCATTGCTCTTGAGCGTATACCATCCACATGTTATACACATACAACACTCACTACCCCCTATTTCCTTATATTGTTACTCTAAACTACCCCCCACTATGCAGATATGACCTACTTTTTATGCATAGCTTACGAAAATGTAACCTCTATTTAGTTTTGAAAGTCATCACGAGTGATCTTGAAGTAGTTCCTTTATGACGTGGAGTACCTATCACAACATGTTTATACCAGTAATTTCTAGTTTTAGCTCTGACCTTGACCTTCAATGAACTCATGACCTACTTTTTATGCATAGCTTACGAAAGTGTAACCTCTATTTAGTCTTGAAAGTCACCACGAGTGACCTTGAAGTGGAGTAGCTCCGGTCCTATATTACTTGACCTGCTCCAAAAATTCTCCCATCCAAAAGCATGCTTTAAACGTCCTTGAGGCGTGGAGCGCGTTCTGGCATAATGAGAAAACTCACTTGACCTTGAAATAAATCCCATAAGATTTACATGGGTGACCTTGAAGTGGAGTAGCTCCGGCCTCATATTACTACTAGTCTAGACGTGAGAAAGTATTTTATATGAAGTTAGCAAAGTTAAGAACAGGAGTTAATAGATATTCTTGGTAAACACCAGTAAAGATAATAAACAAAGTCCAATGTATGCGTCTGTCTGACAAACAACTGAAGTTCTTGTGAATACTATCGCAACGTAATCTAAAATGTAATGAACTAAAGCGTGCAAAACCTACTTAGTAGCCTTCACGATTTTAGTATTACTTTATAGCTTTGATATATCTATGTCCATAATTTAACAAGTTATAACCAGTTTGTAATATTTGACCTTCAATGCGGGTTTAAACGTGGAATTAGCAGGGTTTAATCAAAGAACTTACTACAAACCCTTTAAAAATGTGTGATTTCGAGACATCTAAAAAGTGATAGATGTGACTGTAATTAATACTAAATATTGTGAACGTATAATGATGGGTATTTCAAAGAAGTAACACGCAGTGAAGAATTTAAAACGTTGCTAAGATTTAAGCATGTGTTCCTTAGTAGTTTAGGGGCGGTTGGAAAAACAACAAACATAACATTTTGTTTTTTAATAGTAGTACTACAACCCCACCATATGTAAATGAACTAGAACCATTTCTTAAACAGTGTTTAGTCGTAGTGCAATTGTGAGCAAGTAAAGTCGTCATCTAAGTATAATGGAAGCAGCAATGAAATCATTTGTGGAAAGATCAAAACTCAGAAGTTCACCGTTTTATATGGATACCCCACACATTTTACATTGTACTGAAGAGAAACAAGATGGATAACTTATCAGGAGTGTACAAACAAGCAGCTAATAGTAATACTTAATTGATTGTATTTATTATAAACTGTCAGATGATACTCATCATGCAAAACATGTAGAAATTGTACCAGTAGGGCGTTTGGGGAGTGGCAACCGCGATCATAGCAATCATGTGGTGTTTGACATGAAAGGGTAGAATGATCTAAGATGGCATTCATATGTAGAATTACAATTCTTCCGATCTCAAAAAATTGAAAACCAAATTGATCGGTTGAATGTAAACGAAGAAGATATAGTCTATGATCAGCATCACGAATCTCTATATAGCAATCTCGGTATTTATTACAACGGGGATTAAAGGATATGACAGAATTTTGAAAACTGTAATTATAGCAAACTGTTTTTCTTGCACATTCAATATTCATAGTGTAGAAGAACTGTTCAATTTAAAGCATATAAGCTATCGATTGGAATTTCTTGAATCCTACAGTCTAGTGTCTTTCTATGAAAAATTTATACAACAAATTGTTAACTACCGTCGTTTTCGTGAGAAAGGATTTTATGGAAGTGATGATAATGCCATTTATAAAGACACTGAAGATTTCATAAATGCAAAGTATTGTATTAATTCAGATAACACTGTATCCTTAATGGCAATTTTGTATTATCATCCTGCTTATCTAATGTATAGCATTCACTAAATATTATCTTAACAAAGAAATACTAATAACTATATTTTGTTTTCTTATGCCTCGATAAACCCCCTGCTTTATCCATCCAGATAAAAAATAACGTTAGCTAAGTTTACTTTTTTAGCTTTTTTTTTTGGTTTCACGCTTTCCTGCACGTATGGTAAAAATAATTTAGCGCCTAAACTGTTATGGAGTTATTAGGAAACCACCATCAGTTCTTCATAAACAAACACCTGTTTCTGAGAAACGGATTGCTCTTTTTTGACCTGTTTTTAATTTGCTTTTGATCCGGTTTGAGTTGTTTTTTGGGAAACTAGTACTAGTTTTTATAAACCGATATCAGTTTTAAGGAAATCAGTGCATATTCTTTAGGAATCAGCTATATCACCCAAAAGCTAAATATCCAGATCCTGGCGGTGAACGTGCTTCATCAATATTGCAATAGTTCAGCTTTATATCCTGCTTCACGGAATTCAGATCGAACTTCTAGCTATCATTTCAACAACGTTTTAAATTATGATCCAATTGAGTTTACCACTAAAGTAACTGATTTAAAAAAATTTGAAAAAATTAAATAATCTCTTAATAAATTTGTATTGCGTATAAGATTAAAAAAGTTGTACCCTTTGTATTGACTAAACCATGAAATCGACAAAGAACCCATAAACCTTTTTATGCTTTTTAACAATGATGAAACTTATCATCACTTTGCCTGGATTAAAAACATATCGGCTTTATTTTCAAAACAGCTATCATTTACACATCTGAATGAATTTGGAAGAAATATTTCGATTTTTATTTTTAAAAGCTAAGTTAGAAGTTCGGAAAATCTTTAAATTCTATTAATTGGATAATTCAGGTTTAATTGGACTGGTTGAGGTGTTCAAATACTCGCTGTGGTATGCAGAAACAAAATTCGAGTATTATTGCGTGGGGTTACCGTTGTTTTTTTAAACGCTTTTATTTAACTCACACTGTTTGTATGTTGTATGCGTCAAAATTTGTAATCGATTTTTCGACCACTTCTACAAGTCCAATCGACTTGAAACTCTCCAAAATTATGTATTCCCGATGACAATACAATCTTTTAGCATTTACTGTTCATAAAAATGTTTGATTAAATTACGATAGTTTAACTCACATTTTTTGTATGTTGTATGCGTCCAAATTTTTAATAGGTTTTTCGACAACTTCTACAAGTCCAATCGATTTCAAACTCTACAGAATTGTGTATTCCCGATGGCAATACAATCTTTTAGCATTTACTGTTCATAAAAATGCTTAATTAAACTATAATTAACATAAATTTCAGTTGTCAATGGTTTAAATAGCTGTTCCAATGTCAATCTGGCAGAGCACTTCTGGTTTAATGGTAACACGATCAACTTATACTCCGGAGTTCGATGACTCCGTTATCGTGAGAGTTACGAAAAAAGGTTTTAAATAAAAGTTATTCATAAAGTCAAGCTGCACATTTTAAAATTACTAATAATATACAGGGTATTTCATAAAGTCACAGCATATCAAATGTATGTTTTTTTAATGGAACACCCCGTATATCATGTCAAATTTCAATTAGGCTGTTTTCCTATTCCAATGATAAAGGTTTTTACTAGGTTCTACAGGGTACTTTTAAAGATGTGGCCATTTTTAAGTGAAAATCGTATTGAAAAAAAAGGAAAAGGCCACGTATTTCATTCCCTCCCCAAGGGGAGGGTGGGATGCTCGAGCTTTCCGAGCTCCTTCAGCCACAATCATGGATTCCCAGGATACATGCATACATTACGTATATATGCATGGTAGGATTAAGGATGGGTGTGGTCAGGATAGGATTGGAAGGAACGGAGTTAGGGTTCTGAGGGGGAAAATACTACCCCATCATTCGCCTAAGCAGCCGCACATGGTGTACATATACGCAGTGACCATGCCGCTACATGTGTAGGAGGAAAACCCCCTGAAAAAACCTCATACAAGGTAGACGGTAACGGGAATCGAACCCATTACCTCCCGAATGCTAGGCAGGTTGTGTGACCACTACGCTATCAGCTCGGTTAGTCGTATAGAAATCGTCACCCTATATTATTTAAAATAAAAAATTGAGGGCTAATCTCTCATGGGCAAAATAATTTTGTGATAGTCTGGTTTTGTTAAAACTTATCACTCTTGTGATAACTTTTATTTTTTTGTACAGGGTGATCCAAAATTCGCACCCATGATTATCTCGGTTATTTTAAATGGAACACCCCCTATTTTATATTATCTCTGAAAAGTACTTAAGAAATACTTTTACTCTTCTTAAGCATTGTGCATACTTAAATCTTACAGTTATTAATTTATTTAGATTTTTAAAAATAAAAGCGACATTTTTGGCACTGCAAGTTTTTTAAAGTTTGCCATGACTGTAAAGTATTATTTGACTATCAAGCTTGTAAAATTAATATTTTAGTTTTATTCGGTTAATTTCCTTGTTATTTACGTACAAATTCTGAGTTCATCATTAGTTTTTCTAATGAGGAATTATTCGATATGATCTGGATACAAGGTGAATGTCTTAAAAATTGCTTGCTAGCAGTAAAGGTGTATCATGAGGGATTTCCAGAGCGCCGATTACCTGACAAAAGGAATTTCGAATAAGTGATGGATCGATTTAATCGTACAGGTAAAAAACGAAAACCATTGTTACCGAAAAAAATGAATTGATAGTATTATTGGCAGTTACAGATGATCCCAATAAAGTATAAGAGAAATTTCCAGGGAACAAGAAATAAGTTATGGAAGTGTACACAAAACACTATCTAAAGACAAGATGCACCTATATCATATTCAATTGCACCAGGAATTATTGGATGATGGTTTTCGACGACGAATAAATTTTTGTAATTGGGCTCAAAGAAAAATTCGCAATCAGAGAAATTTTTTTGATTATGTACTTTTTGGGGATGAGGCGACATTCCATAAAAATGGGTGTTTAGATAGACATAATTTTCATTACTATTCAAGAGAAAATCGTCATGCAATAGTTACTACTCAACAAACAAGATGGTCTTTAAATGTTTGGGGTGGTATTTTAGCGATTTCATGATTGGGCCATATTTTTTTCGAGGAAACGGCAAACGGTGAAGTTATTTAGATTTTCTGGAAACTCAGTTGACTGTGTTTTTTGACAACGTTCCCCTGCGTATAGGTCAGCGCATGTGGTATTTACATGATGGGGCTCTCATACATAATAACGCAGTGATTCACGGTCAACTACACGATCAGTTTCTAGGACGATGGATAGGTAGAGGAGGGCCGATTCCGTGGCCTGAAACATCGCCTGATCGAACAAAAGTAGATTTTTTCTGTGTGGGATGTGAAAAATGAAGTATAAGTATAAATTACCTGTAACTACTTTAGAGGACATCAAAAATAAAATTAGAGTGGTTTTCCGAAACATTATTGTCCCAATGGGTAGAAATGTAAGTAGAGAATTTGAAGATCGGCTACAACATTGTTTAAATGTAATGGGAGGCCACTTTGAACAGTTAATATAAATACCACTTCATCGAAACATCGTATTTCGTCACTATGATTAAACTGATTTACGTGCAACCTCCTAATGACGATGTGGTGTCAATCAAACGATCATAGAGTGATGAAATACTAGTTAAATTACCTAAATATTATTTGGTTACTTACTCATTTCTTAAAATGTTGTTTCATTTAGTTTCACTTAGTCTCCGTTATACCTAGTTCTGTTAAATAATGTGTGGTTTTATTTGCAATAGTTTATACTTGATGTATGTTTTTTTCACCTGAAAATAATAGTATTGATACAGAGCTGATTAAACTTACAGTATTTTCAAATAATTCATTACAGACATGAAAAAAAAAAATTTGGAGTTATGTAAGAAATGTCGCTTTCATTTTTAAAAATCTAAATAAATCAATAACTGTAAGATTTAGGTATAGAGAATGCTTAAGAAGAGTAAAAGTATTTCTTAAGTACTTTTCAGAGATGATATAAAATAGAGGGTGTTCCATTTAAAATAACCGAGATAATCATGGGTGTGAGTTTTGGATCACCTGTACAAAGAATAAAAGTTATCACAAAAGTGATGTTTTAACAAAACCAGACCTCAATTGTTTATTTTAAATAATATAGGGTGACGATTTCATTACGATTTTCACATAAAAATGGCCATATCTTTTAAAGTATCCTGTAGAACCTAGAAAAACCTTTATCATTGGAATAGGAAAAATGAGCCTAATTGAAATGTGACATAATATACAGGGTGTTCCATTAAAAAACATAAATTTGATATGCTGTGGCTTTATGAAATACCCTGTATATTATTAAATAATTTTAAAATGTGCAGCTTGATATTATGAATAACTTTTATTTAAAACTTTTTTTCGTAACTCTCAAGGTAAAGGAGTTATCGAACTTCGGAGTATAAGTTGACCACCCTGTATAAAAGAGAAAATAAGTGTTTTAGTTTGAGTTGCTGCTTTTGTTTTTCCACCTACTTGTATAACAAATTCAGTCAAACTCAATCAGAATGGACTAGAAAATTCCCCATTTGATATGAAAAACGCAATATTTGTACAATATAATTCCACATAGGTACTATGTGTTCTTTTCAAGGGGTGTTAAAAAAAAGTGTATGTAACTGTGTGGAGATTTTTTGTAGTAACATCTTAGTTTTTCGACTAAAATTTCCTGTCCAGCTTTCATTGCATCTTTATCCAAGTTTTTGTTTACTAAATTTACTACATCTGGTATTAAGTTATCATCCAGTTTTTCCTCTAGATTTAATATGTAATGATTTTACAAGACGAACAAATGGCTAAGTTTTCGCTAAGGTTGTACTTAAAAAGTTTTCTACAAAATTTGTCAAGTTATGTACAATTGTTTTAAATTCTTTACGATAAAAATTATCAAAAGTAAAATCCACTTGTGTATCTCGTTTCTCATCAAGACTCTTATGTGTCTATTATGTGTTTGAAAGTCACTTTGACAATCAATATCGAACTTTGATGCAAAGTCTTTAACAGCTTGAATTAAATTGTTCACATCAACATCATTTAACCAATCTTTTCAATTTTTTACATTTACGTCTAGCAAATAAACTGCATCTATGACATTAATATCCTCTTTTTCAAATTGCTCGGTTAAAATTTTCATGTGACACATTATGTTTTTCATAAAGAAAAAGACACATACAGTCAGAGCTCTTCATTTTTTATACTAATCCAGATATTTTTGGCTTAATTTTATTTGGTACCGTTTTGTCGTTATAGATTTGGTCGACTGAAATTAAAATAGCTTCAAAAGATATCCAAACTGTTTCAACAGAGTCAGCCTTTGCTGTCCATCTTGTTCTGGAAACGTTTTTAAGTACTAAATCGCTTTCTACTTTAGTAATTTGCTCTGTAAATACTTTATAGCGTTTTGTACTGTCTGTAAAGAAGGCATATAATTTTTTTAAAATGTTAAAAAAGTTATTAGTCATAGTACTTGCTTTGATACTATTTTCTACAAAAATATTGATTCTATATGCCGAACAAGGAAAGTAAATGACTTCATGATCTGCTAAATCACTAATATGCATAACTCTGTGAAGTAAGATTTTCAATCCGCAATTCATTTTTGATTAAAAGTGAAAATATTTCCTGTTTTATTAGGAGCTTCAACTATTTCAATTAATCACTCATGTGGCTTAAGATTTTTGCTACCGAACTACTAAAGACAGTATATCCTTATGCGATGCATCCGGGGTGATATCAGCAATAATCGAAAAAAAAATTGGAGTCCTTAATACGAACTAGCAAACCTAGTAAGTCGATGAATTCGTTTTGACTCTTTTCATCAAGATAGTTCACATGATAAGGCCGGTATTTCGTAATTTTGTAATTGTTTCAAAGGTTCGCAGTGTCTAGCAACTAATTGCACAATTTGATAACATTTTCGCAAAGTGTTATCGTTACCTCTGAATGCAAGTGTTTGTCTAGATAATGTGCAAGCAATATTAAAGAAGGTATTAATAATTTTCGCATCGAATAAGTTTTTCCCTGTTCCCTTTATCGAAAAGTTCGTCAACATGTTGTTTTGGAGCCACAAAATTGCAATATTCTGTTAAGGAAGCCTTATGAGCATGAGAGGAGAATTGTTCTGCTAATTTTCCTTTTTTAGACGTACCTCAACTTTTAAACAAATGCCACTGCCGAAGTCTTTCGTTGGTCCATGAATTAGCAGCATAAGTTCTTCCTGGTCCATTTTGAAAGAAAGAACAAACGAAACAAAACGCAGCATCTTTAGAAACACTATACCTACTCTAAATGGGGACATTCTATATACCAGCGACTTGAAAAATTATTCTGTTTCTTTTCCACTGTGCCTGGATTTTTCGGAAATTTGGATAGTTTTGGTTGACATGGCCCTAAGTCAATCAAAAGTTGTCTCTGCTTGAATGTCAATAATTCACCTCTCTAGCCTGGATCATGTTAAATTAATGTACTTAAGTCCTCAATCTGTGGTTGGTTAACGCGCTTTTCTGCTATTGCATTTAAAACTTCTTTGGCTTTAGACGGAAAAATTTTAATTTCTTTTGTAATATTAATGGCTTCATGTAAAAAAACGTTCCACATCTGGCGTTTCTGAATTTTTAAATGTTTCTAATAAATAATGAGCCCCATTTAAATTTTTTGTCACAAAAGACAACTTACCAACGCACTCGGCCCAGTTACTAGTGTCTTCTTGGTTTTCTTTATTCTAGAGATTTAATTAAATAACGTTAGTCAAATTTTCACGAACATTTTTTAACTTACATTTCTAGTTTCATCTTGTTCTTTTAGTTCATTTTCGCACAAAATTACTGGGCCGTCACTCTTTTCAGTAAATTCTAAATTAGTCTCGAAAATAGAAACTAAACTACACACAGCAAAAACCAAACAAATTTATTTTTAATAGAAATAAATAAAACTAGTTCTTTGCAAGTTCTTGTAAATAAAAAATCTATAGTTAATTAATAGATACTCCGAACTCACATTGGTGTCTGGCGTTGACGGAAAGTTTATAATTTCTATAGCACGTGTACTTGTGGACGGTTTTGGCTGTAAATCCTTAAATTTCGACTTTTTAGCTGCTTCTGGTAAATATCATCAAATTTGCTGCCACATTCTAAGCACTGCATTTTTTTTCTTTTCCGTGCTATAGTGTAATCTTTACGGGGTGTCGTATAAATAATTCACCCACTTATGATTAAATACTTCTAGCCCAGAGCTATAATTAGCTATGGAAAATAATGGATAACTAGAAGATTTTAAGCCACTTTGCTCATCGGTAGATTAATAGGTCCAGCTTCAATAACATTTGATTTGCTTATTAACAAAATAGAATTGCTTAGATATTTTCGCTTTACAAAAAAAGGTGTTGCTTCAAACCTGAAAATAAATAATGTAATCTCGGACGCCAATTTGTTTTTAAGGAACAAATAAACCTTATAAAACAGAAAAGTCGCAAAAAACTCATGAAAATCACAAGTAAAAACTAATGACAATGAGTTTTATTACGATACTAATTTGATTATAATGATCCTTTAAAAACTAATGTTAGTGATTCTTAATTAACTGCCTTAAACTATAATGTGAATTAATTAACAATAGGAAATACCTGAAGTAATTTCTTTTACAGTTTGAGTGTCACTGGAACTTCAGCAGATAAAGAAATGCTGTCGTCTCATCACTTTAAATTTATTGCGCAATTTTGATGGAAGCTTCAACTTCATCAGATTGATATGCTGGTAATTCCAAATATATATAAATTTCTTTATAAACCTCCAAACTGAATTGATTTTGTATGGTTCAATGCAAAATTTGGTAATTGAAATCCCACTTCGCAGTAGCAAAAGCTATTGCACCATCTTGCAAAGTCAACGTTAAAATATAATTAAACCCAAAGTAAAAATAAGTGGTAAGAGTATAAGTAAAATTGAGTTGCCTGAAATGTAAATGTCTCAAATTTCCGTATGATAAATTTAAAAACTCACCATATAAATGTGGCACTCTAAATAAAAAATTAAACAAAGCGAAAATGGCTTCTACTTAAACACGTAGTGTAACGAATCTATAATTTCCGTTACGTATAAGTTGTTAAATAAGGAAGTATTAACCGCCCGGTATACTTGTGATTTTCATGATAGTTCATAAATTCACAAAATTTTAAAATATAAACATTTCCAAATTCACATAAAAGTATTTCAGGTTTAAAAGACGTGTTTCTTATCAAATACACCAAACGCAATATGTTTGGACTATTCAAAACGTGAATAAAATTAATATAGATATACGAGTTTTTGAAGTGAAGGTGTGTGTGCCCTGAGCTATTCAAGTAAGTTTGTTTATTAAGAATATTAATTTAATTCACCTACTACTATCGATGTGGTGATCAATTACCGTCCGCTATTTTGTTTACATAACACAAATAGAAAATCTTATATTAATAGATGTTTTACGTACGGGAAGTAAATATATTTAACAAACATTGTATTTGCATGTGTGCAATTATCCGATAAGATCAGAAATTGTAGTATTTAATTTATTGAGTCAAGGTTTCCGTCACCGATTGCACTCTACTTTTTTGTGTGTAAGCATTTATAGAACGGCAATTTTTTTTTGCTAACTAAATTTCATGATTAGGACTCGTCTGTTATGCTGGTGTTAAAAGAATAAATTGCTCGATAATTTTTATATAGCCGCCCTTATTAGTGCCGAACAAACACATTGTGTTTCTATTTCTTTGGAATTTAGTTGTAGTCTTAGCTGCAAGCGATACTCGTATATTCGAATCATCCAAATATTGCACCCGATACAGTAAGTAATTTTATTTCGACAAAATAATTTTTATTAACAGTCAGTAGCCGATTATTAATTATCAATATTGTTTTCTGATTTTTGTTTTATAATTTGGGATCTTGTACGATTTATTATTTAAGTTGTCAGATCATAACCGTTATACCGTTAGGCCGCCTCAAACCGATTACAAGGGCTAAGTAGTTTACAGCCTGTTTAGGTAAGCGACATTTTAGTTTATATTTTTTTTGCGAATTTGATTTTGGTTTTCCGTCGCCGTTGGCAATTATTTATAATCTTCCTTTAGGAATATGTTACATTATCATTAAGTTTGAGAATTATCACCGATTAATACGTGATGCTTTAATTTTATGATAAGTTTGATTTTGTGGTTTTGGTTAATTTTCCGCTGCCGTATTTATTTAGTTAGAATAGATTTTTTTATTAGCCATTTAGTGAGTTTTGGTATATTTATGTAAATAAATTACATTTATTTTTATTTTGTGAACAATTTTGTTACTCCATGAGAAGTTCGTTATTCATGACAGTTTACTAATAAAATTTTCTTTTATCGGCGGTTGCTCAATTATCATTAATTTTCTATTAATAAATAACGTTCTCCTCCCTCCGTTTGCATTATCGAGTTGACTATTTTTTTTAAAACTGTTTAAATCTCAACTCGCCGTCCGTTTGCCGCTTAATACCGGACTAAATACCGGCACCGATTTAAATCTTCACAAACCCTGGTAGGCCGACGTCTTCACTGACGCTACTTGGACCGCTTTTACCCATTTAATTCTCTACGAAGAGGAATCTAGGCCTCTATATCCCCAGTTACCTAGATTGGCGCTCGAGCAACCCGTTTATACCGCGATAGTCCAACCGCAATTCACTGCCCGACCCCTCAGACAACTTTGTTACCAACTAACCGTCCACCGAAGGTAAAAGCGTTATAAATTTGGCGCCCGAGCATATTTAGAAGATTTATACCGGTGTTTAAATAAACATAAATCGTTTTGTCAAGAATTTTTTTTTACGAAAATGCTCACCAGAAGCCCACCACCATATAGACCTGCGACGTCTGCCGATCGCGAAATAGACGCGACGATATTACCGGGCGAAACAAACGCGGATAGCGAACTAGTATATGAACTCCCAGTTGAGGAGGCAGCGTACAACCCATACGCAGAAGACGAACGCGTTAGCTGGATATACCGCCTGCGTAAACCCGAACTCCGAGGGGAGTTAGCCAAGTTCGGTTTGTCCGTAGAAGGCAACCAAGCAGATTTACGCCGTCGCCTTACCCAGTACATCCGAAGTGGGACTCGCCCACCGACCGTGATCGCTACCACTGCCCCGTTTATACCGGTAACCACATCAAGCATAACATCGTTGTTAATGCAACCGCCGGTTACGACTCATCCGCTGACCACGCTAACAACGGTTTATTGCACAAATACCATAACGCATGCGCCGGTATCGACATTACCGCATACTGTTTGGTCAATTCCAACGCCTATTCAACCGCCGGCATTTCAACATCCGCCGGTATCGCAACAACCGTTTATGCAACAACCGCCTATGTCGCAACAATCGCTGGTGCAACAACAGCCGCCACCTATACTACCACCGAGAATCGAAACTCGGGGATGGAACGTCGAGTTTGACGGTACCACCGATCCAGTCTCGTTCTTAGAACGAATGGAGGAAATCAGCGAACGGTACGATATCTCGCTGAATGATTTAATCATAGTTTTACCGGACTTACTTACCGGTAACGCGCTGTCCTGGTACTGCAACAACAAATACCGCTGGCAGGACTGGAACACGTTCTTGGACGATTTTCATAATTGTTTTCTTCCGATCGACTACCATATCAACCTGGAAGCCGAAATTAGCCGCCGCGTACATAAGCGCAACGAACCGGTAATGACATACATTAACGAGTTGCAAACCCTAATCCGGCGACATGGCCACATGTCTGCCGAGCAAGAATTATACTGGTTACACCGAAATTTATTACCGGAATACCGCATGTACGTACGCCGCTCCGATTTCCAGTCTGTTGCCGAGTTGATACAAATAATACGCAATCACGAACAACTTCAAATAGAGATTGAAAACTCACGACGTTTTTCGGTTTCCGGTCAGAACGCCCAACGACCGACAAATTACACACGCCCGCCCGAATTTCCGACATACAGGCCCCAATTTTCAAGACCGGAACACTTAACAAATAGTGCACCTCGGTTTGAGGCCCCAAATCGCTAAAGTTCTGGCAGGCCAACGTACAATACTCCGTCACCTAGGGCACCAGATAATAACCGGCAGAACCCACAACGATCTGCCCCCGTTTCAACTCCGATACCACCACTTCATACGAGTCGACCGCCGCTTCAAAGGCCGACTCGACCACCACCCACTCCACCGCGTCGTACTGACGCACCCGTCCGACCTAACCAAAGGGAAGCGGCAAGCGCCCCTTCTACCGACACCGACCCTGAATGCTGGAGGTGTGGCCAGAGAGGTCATTACCGTACCCAGTGCCGTAATCGTTCAGTGCTTTTCTGTTCCCGTTGTGGCAGGCGTAACATTTTGTCACGTGACTGTCCATGCGACCGGCCGAAACGACCAGTGAGAGCTTCCGCTGGGAGGCCTGAAGCTCTCTCCCACAACCGCCTCCACCGCTAACGACCCTCGCCCATTTGTTACCGTTTATATCGCCGAACAACCCTTTACAGCGTTAGTTGATACCGGATCCGCCATTACCTTTGTTGGTGACAAACCTGCTTCTTTATTGGCCGACTCTGCCCAACTTCCGAAGTACACCAAAGCAACCGGTATCACTAACCAGTCCGTCATTATTCGGCAAGCCTTCTATTCAACCATTAAAATCTTGGATACCGAAATCCGGCATTTATTACATCATGTTCCGTCGCTATGTTACGACGTGCTCTTGGGGATGGACTTTTTAGCAAGGACTAATTTTCATTTTAGTATGAAATCCGGAAACCTTTTCCTTGAAAACCGACTTGTCCCTAAGACTACAAAACCAACACCGACGAGTAACGACTGTCACGCCATCACCCCTTTGACAGCTATTGAAGAAAACCAGCTGCACAGATTCCTAAATGCCGAACTCCCGAGATTCCAAACAATACAAGGCACTACCGATTTGGTAGAACATGATATCTGTCTCACTACCCTTACTCCCATCAAGCAACGATACCGTCCCCTCAACCCGAAAATGCAAAACCTCGTAAACGAAAAGGTCGACCGTATGCTAGATGAAAATATAATTGAACCCGCGGACAGCCCGTGGAGCTCACCGATCGTCATTGCGAAAAAAAAAGATGGCAAAGCACGCTTTTGCATCGACTTCCGAAAAATAAATGAAATATCCGTAAAAGATGCCTACCCATTACCTTTTATCCATCACATCCTAGACCGACTACGTCACGCGCGATACATTTCCAGCATCGACTTGAAGGATGGTTATTGGCAAATCCCGTTAACACCCGAATCCCGACCGATCACGGCATTTACCATTGCCGGCCGTGGTCTATTCCAATTTAAAGTGATGCCGTTTGGCCTTCACTCCGCACCCGCTACCTTTCAGCGGCTATTAGACCGCATTATAGGCCCTAAAATGGAACCGTATGCTTTTGCGTACCTGGACGATATTATTGTGTTGGGGGAAACTTTTGACGAACACTTAGCAAATTTAAAAGAAGTGTTTCGCAGGCTAAGAGCAGCTAACCTCCGTATAAACCCGGACAAATGTCAATTTTGCCGTAAGGCATTAAAATATTTGGGTCACGTCGTCAGTGACGGCGGAATACAAACAGACCCTGACAAAGTTACTGCTATCATCGAAATGCCACCCCCACACAACGTCCGAAGTCTACGAAGGTTCCTAGGGATGTCATCCTGGTACCGCCGTTTTATCCCGAACTTTTCTAAAACCGTACTGCCTCTAACTAAGCTCCTCCACAAAGACGTTCGCTGGAAATGGTCAAACGAGCAGACTACTGCTTTCGAACAACTAAAGACCGCTTTAGTTAATTCCCCCGTACTTACCTGCCCGAATTTCAATGTTCCTTTGTCCTTCAAACCGATGCATCCGAAAGTGGGTTAGGTGCTGCCCTAACTCAAACCATAAATGGCGAAGATCATGTAATTGCGTATGCCAGCCGAACGTTGAGCTCCCCGGAACGTAATTATTCGGTAACGGAAAAAGAATGCCTTGCCATAGTTTTCGGCATTGAAAAGATGAGGCCATATCTCGAGGGATATCGCTTCACAGTTATAACCGACCATCAATCCCTAACCTGGCTCCATTCCATAAAAAGTCCAGCTGGCCGCCTTGCAAGGTGGAGTATTTTCCTACAACAATTTGACTTCGAAATTAAATACCGAAAGGGGGTGATGAACCGTGTAGCCGATGCGTTATCCCGTGACCCGCTCCCTACTACCGAAAATGAAATCTTTGCTATAGAGCTCCCCGAGTGCAATTGGTATACTCAAAAACTGTATGAAGTTACACATCATCCCGACCGACTGCCGGATTACTGTATCAGAGAAGGCCGACTTTACCGCCATTTAAATACAAATGAATTAAAGGGCGAATTAATTACCGACCCCTGGAAACTTTGTGTGGCTAAACCGCACCGCCCCCGTGTTTTCAAGGAGAATCACGATTCTCCCACTGCTGGTCATTTAGGGGTCACTAAAACCACCAACCGTATTCTAGAACGGTATTATTGGCCAGGAATGGTCAGAGACATCAACACCTATGTCCGAAACTGTCCACTCTGCCAAAAGTACAAAGTGTCACAACAGAAAACCGCGGGTCAGATGCAACAGTATACGAACCGTTTACCGTGGGACATAGTTAGCTCCGACATCATAGGACCACTACCCCGATCATCTAAAGGTCATTCTTATCTAGCCGTTTTTCAAGACCGTTTTACAAAGTGGGTAGTTGCCAAACCTCTAAGGAAAGCTACCGCCACTACCATCTCAGAAGCTTTATACGCCGATGTTATTACCAAGTTCGGTACACCACGTGTGGTACTAACCGATAATGGCCCACAGTATGATAGCCGTGCTTTCAAGCACTTGCTATCAGAACTCGGCATCCACCACCGTTATACCCCGCTGTACACTCCGCAAGCGAACTCCGTCGAAAGGGCGAACCGCACGCTGAAAACCATGATTGCCCAGTTTTGCGATAACAATCACCGCGATTGGGACCGTCACCTTCCCGCCCTAACTTTCGCGATGAACACGGCCGTACAGGAATCGACCAGATTTACTCCCGCTTTCTTAAATTTCGGTCGCGAACTGGAACTTCCGGGAACCTTGCGACGCGAAACCGACCCGTCACCAAACTCTGACGAGGTAAACGCCGAAGACATTGCGCCCGCTCATAGCCGCCGACTAGGTCAATTAGAAGACATATTTCAATTGGTACGGCACAATTTAGGCCGCGCATGCACTAAACAGGAAGGCCACTACAATCTAAGACGCCGCGAATGGAAACCGCACCTGGGAGACCGTGTCCTACGTAAGGAACATCCGTTATCCTCTGCCGCACAAGGCGTCGCCGCCAAGCTTGCGCCGAAATACTCCGGGCCGTATATAATTACTAAGGTCCTGTGTCCTGTTGTCTTTAACTTAAAACACGCCGCCGACAACCACAAATTAATCCGGATACACGTCAAGGACCTAAAGCCCTACCACCGCGATGAGAACTAACCGACCGCCTCGTTAACTTTTATTTAAATTACCGCCGACACCGAAGTACCAACAGAAAAAGCTACGCTTTTTCTTCCGAAGAACGAGGGGTGTGTAACGAATCTATAATTTCCGTTACGTATAAGTTGTTAAATAAGGATGTATTAACCGCCCGGTATACTTGTGATTTTCATGATAGTTCATAAATTCACAAAATTTTAAAATATAAACATTTCCAAATTCACATAAAAGTATTTCAGGTTTAAAAGACGTGTTTCTTATCAAATACACCAAACGCAATATGTTTGGACTATTCAAAACGTGAATAAAATTAATATAGATATACGAGTTTTGAAGTGAAGGTGTGTGTGCTCTGAGCTATTCAAGTAAGTTTGTTTATTAAGAATATTAATTTAATTCCCCTACTACTATCGATGTGGTGATCAATTACCGTCCGCTATTTTGTTTACATAACACAAATAGAAAATCTTATATTAATAGATGTTTTACGTACGGGAAATAAATATATTTAACAAACATTGTATTTGCATGTGTGCAATTATCCGATAAGATCAGAAATTGTAGTATTTAATTTATTGAGTCAAGGTTTCCGTCACCGATTGCACTCTACTTTTTTGTGTGTAAGCATTTATAGAACGGCAATTTTTTTTTGCTAACTAAATTTCATGATTAGGATTCGTCTGTTATGCTGGTGTTAAAAGAATAAATTGCTCGATAATTTTTATATAGCCGCCCTTATTAGTGCCGAACAAACACATTGTGTTTCTATTTCTTTGAATTTAGTTGTAGTCTTAGCTGCAAGCGATACTGTATATTCCGAATCATCCAAATATTGCACCCGATACAGTAAGTAATTTTATTTCGACAAAAATAACTTTTATTAACAGTCAGTAGCCGATTAGTAATTATCAATATTGTTTTCTGATTTTTGTTTTATAATTTGGGATCTTGTACGATTTATTATTTAAGTTGTCAGATCATAACCGTTATACCGTTAGGCCGCCTCAAACCGATTACAAGGGCTAAGTAGTTTACAGCCTGTTTAGGTAAGCGACATTTTAGTTTATATTTTTTTTTGCGAATTTGATTTTGGTTTTCCGTCGCCGTTGGCAATTATTTATAATCTTCCTTTAGGAATATGTTACATTATCATTAAGTTTGAGAATTATCACCGATTAATACGTGATGCTTTAATTTTATGATAAGTTTGATTTTGTGGTTTTGGTTAATTTTCCGCTGCCGTATTTATTTAGTTAGAATAGATTTTTTTATTAGCCATTTAGTGAGTTTTGGTATATTTATGTAAATAAATTACATTTATTTTATTTTGTGAACAATTTTGTTACTCCATGAGAAGTTCGTTATTCATGACAGTTTACTAATAAAATTTTCTTTTATCGGCGGTTGCTCAATTATCATTAATTTTCTATTAATAAATAACGTTCTCCTCCCTCCGTTTGCATTACCGAGTTGACTATTTTTTTAAAACTGTTTAAATCTCAACTCGCCGTCCGTTTGCCGCTTAATACCGGACTAAATACCGGCACCGATTTAAATCTTCACAAACCCTGGTAGGCCGACGTCTTCACTGACGCTACTTGGACCGCTTTTACCCATTTAATTCTCTACGAAGAGGAATCTAGGCCTCTATATCCCCAGTTACCTAGATTGGCGCTCGAGCAACCCGTTTATACCGCGATAGTCCAACCGCAATTCACTGCCCGACCCCTCAGACAACTTTGTTACCAACTAACCGTCCACCGAAGGTAAAAGCGTTATAGTAGTTCAAGCAATGAATGAAGGACGCTCAAAGTAGCCCTGCGCAATGACCGAAAATGACTCAAAGCGTGGAAAGGATGTGCAGACGTATAATACTAGAAATAATTTAGTAAAAGAACTAAATGGAGATTTTACGCCAATAAGGTATGCAACTAACGCTACACGAAATGCACTTAAGTTGGCAATATGAACGGAAATTTTAAATATACATAAAAAGGTTCGTTACAATAGACTTCATTATTATTGAGTAGTAGATAAAATTATAATTAATTTTAATTAGCTCTATGTACTAAACTATTCGAAACAGTGTCACACTAACACTGATATAGTCAAATCGATAAATATTAGTCTTTCAAAAAATTTATCAACAATTAAATCCTTCAATTGCTTAAGCCACGTTCTTGTTCCGAATCACAATGCGAAATGAATCCAAGATGCAGTGAAATTAAAATTAACACATTTCTCAGTCTCAGCAAAACTAAATCGTTTCTGAGAAACTTGATAAAGTAAGTACAAGGTAAAGTATCAATAGTATCAATATCAGACTTTCTGTGAAATCATTGTTTTCAAGGCGAGAATTGTTTATAAGTTTATGAGTATAGAGCCGAATACAATTATTTCTTTATGCGACACCGCATTATTTTTGTTGAGGAAAAAATTATGTATAAAAATTCGTAAACGTAAATTTTGATTTTTAATAATCGACTTACTAAATATAATACCCAGTCAAACTTAGACGGCTCTATAAAAATTAACCGACTGGAAAACCCTTGGGGGGAGGGGGTTGTACCCTGTGACGGTTCTCACGTTGGAGATCGTTTGTAACGGGCGTATTACCTGCGACTATTACCTTGCTTGCATACCCCTGGCTACAAAGAATAATATTTGGGTTTTTTCCAATCTTTTATAATTTCAAAATCATTGAGTAAAAATTTTATATTGTTTTTATGAAAATGTGAAATGATTCAATTTGAACTAAGTGGTTTTCATTTATAAAGGTAACGTTCATTAACTAAACTTTACTTTTATTGTTATCACATTTCTGTTTGTGTAAATGAACTTTAATAATTACTCAACAAATTCCTTTTTCCTTTTATCGGGACGCTCCAGCTAGCTCAATAATGTAATAAATGGTTATTATTATCATTCATCAAAATTATCATCAATCTGATGTTATTAATTACCTGTATTTTGTAATTACTTGAACTTGCTTTCATCAGTATTTACTTTACATATTCAGTGTTTGTATAACCTTTTTAAGATTTGTAACAGTCAATAATAAAAATGAATCAAAAGTGATAACATTAAATTAAGCCCAATTCTAAATGTAGGCGGTTTTGTTTACAGTACATATGTAAAAATCAAACCTATAATGTAAAATAATACTCTAAACTAACATGTAACAATAAAATTTTTATCAGAATAAAACAGTTTGTTTTCCGTTTGATTTTGATGTTCAAATTCAAACTCAAAGAGAATCAAACACATAAATGATTTATTTATTCACACAATCAAAAGGTTCTTACTTGTTACTTTCGTTGAAAGCTAATGACGTAACTCTGCGTTTCTTTATGTCAATTTGACGTCTCGTTTAGGTTGATGACGTTCTCTGTCGCCAAGCTGGAACCACTCTCCTTTGTTTTTTCTATCTTTTCTTATACCTTTGTTACAGATGAATACGATTCTAATTTTCTTCCCACAATTTAATGATTTTTGTAAATAATTGCTCGATATATTTACACTATCCAATTTTTACTTAATTGTTCAGTTTTAACTACAAACGGCGGACGCGACAAAATGCAAGCGAGCTACGAATGGCTATGCTTATCAATGTTATACAATATTATACTTTATATATCGATCTACTATACTGGATCGATTGTCTTATTTTGCATTTATCACTCGCTATCGAAACATCAACTTGGAGCACTTTCAATACGCACTTAAAACGCGATTGTAAATTATTGCGTAATCTTTTTATTATCACCAACTTGATAACATTTACACTTTAATTCGTTTTAGCTTTTCCTCCCATTAATAAGGAAAATATCACTTATATTCTCTTAACACAATACTAACTGAATTTTCGTTATAATTTCACAATTTTAATTGCAGCATAACTTAAGCTGCAGCAATCGCTTTCCAACCGTTTGGTTACCTTCAACCAACTCTGATCGCTTATTTAACGCGACTGACTAACAAATACGTCGTTATGACAGCGCCTCTACTCGCTCTCTTTTACAAAACAGTCATGACCCGCAAATTGTCGCGTTTATTTAAAAGCTTTCCAATTTAATATGTAAATACTCGTCGAAACAAGCTCAAACTTTTCATCTTAATATTAATTATGTCTACACACTTAATGCCATATAACAGTGCGAAGTTCGAATTTCTAATGCCTCCATTACAACCCACCAATACCCCCCTATCGAATCGTCCCTAAACTGCAATTTTGTAAACATTTTTACTTTATGCAAGGTAAAAAACAAAACATGATACAAACAAAATAAAACAAAAGATTCTTTAGAATGTGAGTCGTGATAAAGAATATAGTTTTATTGACTAATGCTAATGGCTAAATTACTCAAAATTGTCGTCTAATTTTGGAAATTTAAAGAATTGACCTTTTTTTTCTTCAGATAACCCATAAGGTTCTTTGTACACTTCTTTAGTTTTAATTGTTTTCTTTTAAAATTTTAGGTTGGAAACAGTCAAAGCCAGCACTATCAAAAATCTTATATTTTAAGGCAAATTTCCCTTTCTGCTCGTATTTGAATAATGTTGACCAAATACACACCTGGTTCGGTTCTTTTAACTTTTTGGATGGTGGTCCAGTCTTTCTGGTTATAAAATTATTTTTATATAGTTCTTTTGCATAAACTGTACCTGCATTGACATGTTGTAGAGCCAGTTCCACCTAATGGTGGAAACTGCTGATCTAAAGATATGTCCAAGTTCAAAATAATTCATGTGAATGCTGTTGGCTGGTATGAACTCAAAATTTACAATGTAAGCTAAGGTCAGGTACATTCTATGCTTGTTTTGACTGACAGAATTGTTGGCTCATAAAATGAAATTCTTATCTCTCCGAGCTTCAAAAAATGAAAAAGACATTAATAATTTCTTCTTTACTTTTGCCGGCCCAAGCTTTATGAAATAAAGCTGCATAAGGTTTTTTGGATTTCTTTTTCCCCAGAGGCACAAGCCTCTCATTATATACTTTTCATAAAAAGCAGTTTTTAAAACATATCTACCCTCAGCAGCATTATAACATTTTGTAAATTCACTGATACTCTTAAAATCTCATTTTCTGTTGATAGTGTCTGTATAGTTCTCTAGACTGGTTAGCAAAATTAATGTTTCTTACAAATTATTGCACGACTGTTATGACTATTCACAGTGTCGGAAGCACTTTATGAACATTTTGTCATCTGGTATATTGCTAAATGAACTAATCTTTTACCTCTAATGTAATAGGTTATTCATTCTAAGATTGTAGCGTACTGTTTATCAATTTCCTAATTAATCAAACAAAAATACTAATTAGAAATATTTGTTAATAACTTCTCGCTGAAATAAAACAATGACCTGAATGTAATAAGGTAGTAGATACAAGTTTCTTTCATAGTATCTAATAGATATTAGGTTTTAACTTATGACTTGTGGTTATGTCTCACATATTTTTATATTAATTTGAGCAGATATGTTTTAGCTTGGTAAATATGCACATTTTGACATATTCTTTATGAAAAAGCATTTACCTCAATTTCTCGAAAAAATGTACTTATTTATGATGGCAGTATAGGTTTGAGTGACGGTCATAAACAACAATAAACTCTTTATTTAAAATTGTAAGTATACAAATAAAGGCAAGTAGTGTAATCTAATAAAACTTTGCTGTTATTGAACTAGGTAGGTATAGTATTATTTAAAGCCAATTGTTTCATAGTTAATCTTATGTACTAATTAAATATTAGATGTACTAGTAATATGAAAATTGTAACTAGATTAAAACTTATTCTACTTCGCCCTCTTATGCATTTGAATATAAAAAGCACTTAAAATTTAAGGATTGTTATGATTATGCAATGCCTAGTCGATCTATAATTGGAAGCCCAATATGTGATTAGAGCAATAATTTAAATAAATTACTAAGAAATTTATCACAAATTTGTAGAAAAATAAACAATATAAAAACATCAAACAATACATTAATCAATACTATCACCTGTAATTTGTTGTGTTAACAGAAATTAACATTTAAATCATTACCAAATCATTTTAATAAATAATTCACAATTGAGTGTGATTACTACACTATAAGTGCTTAAATAATAATAGGCCCAAGGTGTAAAGGCACAATCTTACACTGTATCTATCTAGTTTAATTCCAAATACCATGTGCAGGATATGCATCTACTTGATATCACGCCAAAGCGTTTGTCTACATTATATATAATTTGCGTAAACTAGTAAACCCAATAAGCAGCCTAAATTATATTATTGCTTGTGTAATATGAGAAGTCAGGAATAAAATTGACAATAACAGGGAGATCATTAGATGTTTGGTATGTATTCATTATAATTTTCTAGCTTTATTAATAAATTAATTTTTTCACTACTGATCGCTTGTCACGGAAATGGCATATTTATGTTTCTAAGTAATGCTGTAGAAAGAAAAACTTTGCCACCTCTTTTACAAACGTCCATGTTGATAGTTATTTTGTTCATAATGTGAAAGCTAAATGTCTTCATCATGAAAGAGTAGATATATACTATCTCTAACATACAATATTCTACCCTCCCTAGGTATTCAGTATCATGTAAACATGAGTTTGAAAATTGTAATGAATATACCATCATATAATGATAAATGTAAAACGAAATGTAACTGGGTGATTTCAGTTCCCACAGTTTAAGAATTAAAAAATAATAATTTTTTGGAATGTGTACAAACTAGAAATATAACTGTTCATCACAGACTACAAAACATGAAAATTACATTATTCATATCACAGAAATATGCTAGTACACTTATTTGATAACAAATTTTTGAATAATGGTACGGAAATCTTAATCATCCCAGTCAATATCATGTTCAATACAGAATAACTGTTAAATAACATTCGAAATGTAGGTACTCAGTGTTTTGCACTAACCAAATTAAATTTACTATAAAAAAGTCCTATTACGTTTAGTTTAAAAAAAGATATTCCGAAAAATTAATTATGTAGTTAAGGAAAAATTTTTGTAAAAAAATTAATTTGGATAACCACATCTTTAAGTTTTTAATTGAGAGTTCCCTACACTACATTTTTTATGTTTCTTGAGCTTTTCTAATCCCTCTCTTCAAGCAATTGCCATGTCTACGGTGTTGACTCTTCTGAGGAAAAAACAAACCTGAAGACAGAGATAGATCAAGCACACAAAACGTTGCATAAAAAATGTAACAAGAAAGGAACTTATGAATACACTACACTCACAAACATTTAGATAACAACCACAGTTTTGCTAATTAGGATTTTACAATCCTTAGATATTGACAAGGCTTTGGATTCCTTCCATTTGAAAACATTCTTATCTTAGAAGAAATTTTAATGTGTATACACATCTATTGTACAAACTGAAATATATTTGTTTTGATATCAAGCACCAAAAGTGGTCATTGTAATGAAAACTGAAATGCAATTGTAAAAATATTGCCGTTTTTAAAAATTCAACTAGAATTCTATTCACAACATACACTTAATGGCAGGTTCATGGACAACATAGTTAGTAAGTTTCAGTCTTCCAAATTAAAATGCAAAAATGTAACGTGGGAACAATTTTAAAAATACAAATAAATTATGAAATTAGTAGTTTTTGTAACTAGCATGCTGTTTTACACATTTCTTCCACAGACCTTACATTTTAACTCAAAGCATTAGACAAGGCTAAAAGAGGGTCTAGACCATATCGCCCAACTTCACAAAATGACTACAATCCCTAACTTCATGTTGGAACTACCGCAACACATGACCATAATACCCGACTTGACTATAACATCAAGTGACACATGTGTTCAAAATCAGTCTACGATGCTTTATCATTACAATACTTGACCATAACCCTGAACTATATATTTGACCACAACGCTCAAGACGACCATGATCCCCAACTTTAGGAACGACCACAACGTTCAACACAACCACAACACCCTATTTTAGGAATGACTACAATGCCTAACTTGAAGAATGACTACAATGCCGTACTTGACCACAACCCCCCAACTTGAAAATGATAACTTAATGATACATGAAATACGATTAGGTACCTAATTTGTTTAATGTATTAATTGGAAGAATAATCAATGTGACCACGTACAATACCATTGAATAATAATAATTACAATATTTAGTGATGTATAGTACAATAGATATAGCTACTTACATTAGCAACACCATATAAGTGTATTAGAATAGTTTAGTTACGGATTATTGATTAATTTCATTTTTAAACGGTATTTCTTTACTAAGTGGTATATGTGAAGAATGTCATTTCCAATAGATAGATATTTTGTTACCAACTGTGTATGTATACTTAGTTTTAGTATACTTTTTTTACTCGGGCTCCCCTTTGTCATTTTCATAAATATGCCACTGCTATTGTGTGTATCATTAGAGTTTTTCTAGAAATATCTTCAGATTTTAATAAACGACATCAACATTTTCGACTTCTTAATATTATAAAATAAAATTGCCATAGTTACTATGAGGGTCTCTTTCTCATCCATGTGGATTCACAGCCGCTGTTAAAATGACTTTCCATTTGATTTAATTATTCTTCGTTTTAGAAAAATAGCTATATTGACCAAGATTAAACATGTGTTGCTCAGACAAAAGACTAACGATTCCACCACCGAAGCAGATGAATAATATAATTACTGTAACGGACACATTTATCTTCTTAAATATGCTCTATCTTTTTAGAAGTAGTTTTTAATATATAGAAATTAAATATGAAAAGTGGATGTGGTTTCTTTGCGAATTCACTAGTTTCCTTAATAATAATGTATGTATAAAATATGGTAGTTTGCATTTCAACTCAGCATTCTTCACACATTTTGTAAACTATATTCAATTTATTCATTTTCTTATTCTTACAAATGTTGGTCAATTTTATTAACAAAGCTAAAAGTAGGCACGCTCAGCGCATTTTTAAACATGTTGGAACAACTACAGTTTCCTATTTGGTGTTCTGCATTTGGTATCTTAGGTACAGGTGTGGCACCTGAACCAAAAAAAACTCCTACTCGTATGTGGCAAAAGATGTGGTTTTTACTATTTCTGATATTCACATAGAAAACCTGTTTTAGTAAGGAAGACTCTGGTGACATAATTCTGCAAAAAAAGTCTGATCTGGTAACCAGAAAATGAGTTAGACAATTTTCCTAATAGAATTAATACATATATAACAGTTTGACAAACACCTCGTTCTAACAATACTGTCCAACTTAAAAAGAATGGAGATAACGTACTTATCTCTGTTCCTGCTTTTCAACCTTTCCAAAAGCACGATACTGAATAATGAATAAATTAGGATCCAGCAAATTACAAAATGATACAGATTGGCTCGAAATCATAAAATTTTATTCAATAATTAACCATAAGCGCGGTTTCATTATTTTCAGCATTTTAAAAGGGTTGTACATGGGATCGCAATCTAATGATAGAAGTTCATTCGAATTCAACAATATGTCAAATTACCAAAATTGCACATAACTAACAATTTCGATATCTTCTGCTAAAACTCCAGTCTAATAAATCTATTTATTGGAGTTGGGTGTTGTGGTCATTCTTAAAATTGGGAGTTGTGGTCAATATTAAAGTTGGTTGTTATGGTCATGTGTTGCAGTAAGTCTAACATCAAGTTGGGATTGTTGTCATTTTGTGAAATGGGGCGTTGTGGTCAGACCCCTAACAGAAACGCAAAGCTCCAAAAATATAACAACACACGAGTTACATACAAATTTTTTTGTAATCGTTTACATGAAATTAAAAAAAATATAATAAAACTGTAACTTGTGGCATACAGAACGACAAACAACAACAAATATATAACTAGAAAAGTTTATATATTTAGTTATATAGGTACAACTTTTCTGTTTATGTATCTAATAATCTAGTAAACAATTACAAAAAATAAATACCTAGTTGCATTAACGAATATTTTGAGCAAATAGTCATCGTATCACCAGAGTATGTTTATCTATTAAGATTGTAATTAAAATGTATTTGAAAAGCATGTGGTTATAGTTTACCAACTTCATGCTTTTAATACCAGAAATGTTATCTATAATTGAGCAAAAATGACCGGAATCTAATTTTTGATATAAAAAACATAATTGCTAACCTAAAATTTGAGATATTAATGCTGTGTTTATGTGTTCATAGGAAGCTCTAGTAAGAAATAAATAATTAATGTAAACTACTTAATAGAATGCTGCCGATTTGTTAATTAAATAACATTAAATATCATACATGGTTTATGGTTAAAAAATGTAAAATCTGGATTAGTAGCAAATCAAAATAAAACTCAGTCACATGAGGAATTGCAGTGGTGCGTTGTGTTTAACATATCTGTTAACACTCATTGTTAGACTATTAAACCCACTGTGTCCATACGAATACGTTTCTCTTTTCAGTCAAATTTGCTGTTTCATAGTTATGGAAACACCACTAAGCCCTCAAGATTCACTGACGAAAGGCTGCAATCTCTCATGAGTATGAGTATAGTATATTGCATTTATGACTGAAGATTTTATCAAGTTATTGTACAATTGAACTTATCAGTTTTCTTTTGTATGGAATCATTATTGTGGTAGAATGTTACATCTTACAAGATTGGAACTGCAAGTACACTCACAATGCTCAGTTGTACAAAACATTCAGTAATAATTGATTGTAATGCATTTTAAAAATTGTAAAATCAGTCATTTATTTCTATGGAGTATTATTCAATTCTATATGGTAAAAGTGGATTAAATTCTCGTAAATGACTTTCATTATATGCTTTTGCATATCCCCACAACATCATAGCTTGATCACAGTTTTCTTCAATATATTGAACTTCAGAAAAATTTAAATCAGCTCGCCAATGAAATGGAGCACTCTTTGAATGTCTAAATGTGCTAGAAACACCACCAGAATTCAGTTTTGTGTGAGAATCCAAAAATGTTTTTACTAAGGGATGAAAATACAGTTGAAAGAAATTAAAAAGATCCTGGACATGCTTATATGGGTCTACCGAAAGATCTTCATACCGAATTACCCTATAAATTAAAAAAAAACAAGGATTACAAGTTTAATATATTATCTTATATACCACCAACCTAAATCGTGAAGGATATAGACTTTTTAACTTAATAGCTGCCTCATAATCTGACTCCATATCAGTACATAATAGTTGCGGTTGATCACAATCTGGAGCTCCGGGACACCATTCTCTGTGTTTACGTGATTGCAGCGTACCACGAGGATCTCGTACTAATAAAAGTACTCTCACATTCAAACTGTAACAAGATTAAAACATATCATTAATAAGGTATCTTTTTACTAAACTAGTTTTGAAAACAAAAAAGTGTAGAGTAAAGATAGCCCATAACTACTTGTGATAGATTTTATTTCTGTTAAAAACCAGAATCAAATGGTAAATACTACTGCTTAAAAGATGATTGGATTACAGCGAAGCAGATTGTATTAAGTTAAAATCATATAAAATATTAAAGACAGCTTTACAAAAGGAAAATAATTAAAACAGCTAGTTTTTCAGGTATTCAGACTAATAGGGCTGAATACTACAAGAAAACATCCAATATATCTATTTCAACACGAAAGATAGGCTTTTAGGTTTTCTTTTAATAATTAGCCCTGTTAAGACTGAACATCTGGAAAACTAAACTATGTTTTTATATAAAATATGTTTGAATATATGTATGGAAATAACTAAAGGTTTCATTAAAAATATTATACAGTGCCGGTCTAAAAATCCCCCCCCCTCCAACCAAATTTATGTGAATCATAAAACTGAAATTAATAAAGCTTTGGGAAACCGAACTAAGGCGTATGTACAACGTTTTTGATGATATTCAGTGACGTAATCATTAAAAATGGCGGCCAGCCGCCATGTTGTAAATTAATTTTGAATGGGATCATATGGTACGTAATACCTCATTTGAAAGCTCGTTGCAAGTCCTTTTCAACGACGTCAACAACGTTGAAATATTACAACACGCATTGGAATTAGACCTCAAGGTAATTAATACACAATATATTGTACCACATTTATTATTACTCAAAGAATCAACAAAATAAAGATAATCTAATTAAGGCAAAAAAGAAGCAATTAAAGACACCTGCATGGCAACAAATACAATGCTTAAGGAAAGATGTTTAACAATTGTTATTGATAAAAAAATGGACATACACTAAAAAGTAATGACAGGGTTAAAGAATTAAGAACAATGTATTTAGATGATCCTAACACACTAATTGATGAAGTTATAGAAATAATTAAACAAAAAATATCAGCACAAGTCAAAGAATCAGAAGGTTTAAAGCAAGTACATTGATAACAAATTGTTTTACAAAAATACGAGTTTTCTAGAGATATTTGAGAGAGAACACCAGAACCACCGGAAATTAAAGATTTAGAAAAGTTTTGGAAGAATATTTATGAAGATGACACCAAACATAATACAGAAGCTGAATGGATAAATAATATTAAGATTAATAATCAAAAGAACATAATGGCTTGGGAAGAAATTACCGTTGAAGAAATAAGAGAACGGATTAATAAAACACAAAATTGGAAATCTGCAGGTTTAGATATAATACCGAATTATTGGATTAAGAACTTGACTTCAAGTCATAAATATTTAGTGAAGAAATTTAACTTATATATTAATTAAATTAATTCATTTATCCCTCTATCCATCCTCCTAAGTGTTCTTGAGTGCTTTAGCACGATAAGCCTAATTTAGCCTGTTCAGGTCCACAATCATAAAAAAAAAAAATCCACATTTAATTCCAGGTTGGTTGGCTAGTGGTAAAACCTTAATCTTTAAAAACGGTGATGGTAAAAATCCAAAAAATTACAGACCCATTACTTGCCTAAATGTTATATACAACATTTTTACAAGTATATTAGCATACAGGATTTCAATTTACCTAAATCAGGAAAATATTATACCATTTGAACAAAAAGGTTGTGCTGTAGGTTCACTTGAATGTAAGGACCACCTTTTATACATGAAAGCAATACTAGAAGATTGTAAAAAATACAAAAGACTCTACATCTTGCTTGGATTGACTATCAAAAGTTTATGATAGTGTACCCCACAGTTGGCTTATTGAGTGCCTCAAAATTTATGGCGTAACACCAAAAATAATTAATACGTTGGAGCATTTGATGTCAACATGGAAAACAATAATGTATATGAATTCTAATGCAGAACAAAAAATGACTAAAGAAATTAGAATTACTAGAGGAATATACCAAGGAGATTCTTTATCTCCTATATGGTTTTGTTTGGCACTAGCACCATTATCAACACTAATTAATACAAAAGCTGTAGGGTATAAACTTAAAGATGCACCGCACTGTGTAACACATCAACTCTACATGGATGACTTAAAATTAATTTGTAAAAGTGAAGCAGAACTTAGATCAATTAATATAGTAACAGAATTTTCTCACGATATTAATATGAAATTTGGATTAGACAAATGTGCTGTGGCGACATTTCAAAAAGGTAAATTACAATGTAAACCAAACTTAGTACTAAATACGGAAGAACAGATTAAAGCACTGGAACCAGAAGAAACATATAGATATCTGGGAATAGAGGAAGGGGAAGGAATAAATCACACTAAAATGAAAGAACAAAGAATATTTAAATAAATTACAAAAAATATTACATACTATTATTGGTGCTTTGGCAATCCCTTTGATTCGTTATAGCTTTGGAAATTAAAAGAATTTCAAAATTTAGATAGAAAAACTAGAAAGTTACTGCACCCTAGACAAGACATTGAAAGATTGTAAAACGAAAGTCAGATGGCAGAGGTTTACAACAAATAGAAGCAAGCTTTTATAATGCAATAAACAACCTCAGTTTTTACATAATTAATAACAGTGACCGAGACCCTATACTAGAAAACATAAGGAAATATGAGGAACATCAATCAAAAACAAAATCTATCTTTAGAAAATCGCACGAAATAGTAGAGAAAATATACAAACGAACTCCAACAGAACAAGAGGAAGAAGAAGCAGAAGAAGTAAATCTACATATAAGCCAACAAATTACATCTCCAAAAGAATTTAAAGAAAAATGTCAACAAAAACTTTTCGACATTTGGAAAAGTAAAAAATTACACGGACAAAAATTTAGAAAATGGATAATATTAAATAAAATACAGAACATACTTTTAAATTTTCAAAATTAACAGGGATGTAACATGCAGAATCTGTAACAACGAGGACAAAACGATACATCATATTATATTTAAATGTGAAAAACTAGCTCGTAAAGAATATATTGATCGGCACAATAAAATATACAATTTAATACAATATAATATTTGTAAATTTTATAATTGCCCTGCTTTAAAAAAAACATTGGTATCAACATGAACCTCAGAAGGTTACTAAAAGCTTAGATGAACAAGTTAGAATCTTATATGATATGGGAATCCAAACAGATCGTGAAGTTAGGGCAAATAGACCGGATATTATAATTCGAACCAAAAACATAACTTACTTGTTAGATGTGGCCGTCCCAGCAGACGAAAATATTATGAAAAACTGCAGAAAAATTACTAAAATACAAAAATTTAGAAATAGAAATTAAAAGAATGTGGCAAACAAAAACTACTATTCTACCTATAGTCATATGAGTTACAGGCTTCGTTAATAACGAATTTTATAAATATATTAAGATTATACCAGGCATGATCCAATTGAAGTACAAAAAACAGCATTAATAGGAATTGCCCATATAATTCGGAAAGTCCTCACTTAATACACAAACCATGCATACCTTAGCTGCTTGGTAAGCAGTTTGATGTAGTGGATAATCCAAACCATGGAATTTTAAAAAACCTTAAATTTTATAGTAGGCTAGATTAAATTTTTTTTTTAAATTTTATTTAACAGTTATCTTTGTTTAGGACTATATAACAATTTATTGTAATGACAATTGTATCTATGGTTTGTGAAATGATTAAATAAAGAAATAATAATAATAAACTTAATAATTAAAACATAACTAAATAATTCAAACATACTTTGATGGCAAACCAAGTTTAAAGAAGATGTCTTCTTGGCAATAAAAAATTCTAGACCAAAACTCTTCCCGAACGCATCCAAGGGTCTCTGCGGAAATCGATCTACATTTTTCACGAATCCTTTGCTTTAGATCTTCAATGTTGTTAACTGGCGTACTATAAACTTTTGATTTAAGAGAGCCCCAAAAAAAGAAACCTAGCGGTGTCATATTTGGCCAACTAGCAGGTCACTCTATTGAACCTCGTCGTCCAATCCACCTACCAGGATATAGCTCGTTCAAATATCGTCTTACTGGTGCATAATAGTGGACAGGAGCACCATCGTGTTGGAAAGTTATCTCCAAATCACCGAATTCGTTAGGACGAACCTCAAGTATCTCCAGGATTAAGGGTTCAATAGCATTCTCTAGCATTCTCCAGTCAAATTCATGTTCAAAAATATAGGACCAACAATGTAATTTCCTAGAATACCTGCCCACACATTTACTTTTTCAGGAGACCGGCTATGGCCTTCATGGAAAATGTGAGGATTTGTGACACTCCAGTATCTTACGTTTCGAGTGTTCACATTATAATTAAGAAAAAAGGTATACTCGTCACTAAAACACACTGTTTTGAGATAATCGGGTTCTTGAGCTATTTTCTCACAAAATTCAAGCCTACGATCTGAATCATCTTCTGTCAGCTGGTGGGGCATTTTCATTTTGTAGGGGTGGAATTTATGTTTCTTCAAAACTCGTTGAACAATTTTTAGACACACCTCACAAATATTTGCAACTTTTGAGGTGGATTGTGTGGTGTTCACTACCATTTCCGCAACGATTTCAATTAGTGTATCTTCTGCGATGATTGGCCGTCCACTTCGCTTATCGTCATTAAGGTTTCCCGTCTTTTCAAATATTTGTGAGTTCTCTTAGGTATTTTCTTGATATTGGTCCATCTGGATCTCTTCCATTACACATTCGTTCTGCTGCATGCAGATTACTTCTAGTTTCACCAATAACTAACATAGCTTCACATTTACCTTCTACCTCATTTTGAAAGAATGGTTTAATACAATTGATTCGACAACAACTAAAATAATACTAAATAAGTGCAAATTCTACTTTTTAAACAAAAAAAAAGATAATAATGCCTTCCAAAAAAAAAACGTCAATTTTGAACGACAGAGTATTTTCACTTTTGACAGATCTCGAGGACAAACAAACAAAATCAAACGTGTTTCTATGGTTTTGCCGCCTAATATAACTTGATGTCATTTTGTTTTAGAATACTACTGTATATGAATGTCACTTTTGGTTGAAAATGGTGAAATAAGAACGTTCATCTTTTTAACAGCCAAGTGCACCGAAGTTTAAATCTTAGGTTAATAAAGAAATGCAATACGTTTTCTTATTGTAATCCCTGATTACGATTTAATGTAAGATTTAAATTTCGGTGCACTTGGCTGTAAATGAACAAATTTTGTTGTTACTTATAAATTTTATCATCTGAGGTATAATAATACTATAGTGCCAAAAGCTTAAACTATTTAATTAATGATAATGCTTGAAATTAATGTTTTGAGGTTTTTGGGTTGAAACTCATAAATCAGTAATAATATTCTAATGTTGTTGATTACTTGCCATATGATCCAATTTAAAATTATTTTACAAAATGGCGGGTAATATTATTATTATTAATTTTTTATCTTTATGACTTTGGCATTTCAATTGTTTAATGTTTAATGTCAATGTTGTAATGATTCTTGTTTATGACAATTAAATTATTATTAAAGAACCTATTTAAGTAATGTTTTAAAATTTTCATAATTTGGCGTTTTTGGGTTGAAACTCATAAATCGGTAGTAATATCTTAACGTTGATGTCGTTAAAAAGGACCTGGAACGAATTTTCAAATACTTGTCATATGATCCTATTTAAAATCATTTTACAAAATGGCGGCTGTCCGTCATTTTTAATGATTACGTCACTGAATACCATCAAAAACGTTGTATACTTGTAATAATACCCATTTGTAGTTACGCCACCTAGGTAAGAAAAACGTATGGCGCAGATATTGTTGCCAATCAATATTAAGTTTGACAATCCACTATCGCGTTCAGAAATTAATAGTCTGTTATGTATTTTTATACATTCAGAAATTTTATTAATTTCAGTGTTATGGTTGTTGGGGGGGACTTTAGACGGGCACTATAATTATATTATACTGGTTAGTTAACAAATTCAACGCTTAATGTAACAAATATTTAAAATCAAGTAGATAGGTACCTTTATTAGGCAATCGAGCGCACAGTTGCAAAACTTACTACTATCGGTCTGTAAAGTCTGCTAACCTTACACACATTTTATTCGTTATGTAACCATTTTTAGCAAGGCATATATTTTGTGTCATTTACATGTTAAGTTTTATTATTCATTATTATACTTCAAGATTTATAGTTTTTGGCTTATTGCATTACTCCGCACTACATCCATATTACTTTAAGTGTGCAACAACATGATGTAATATCTCTATGTAGTTTAGAAGATATGGTAATTGCAGAATATAGCACATCTGAACAACATAGCAATTCAACCTCTTCATGTACATGAGGAATTCCAGTGAAATCTGCCGAACCAATATTTATGACTTATACCTGCGTTTCTTTGTTAATGGAAGAAAACTATGGTAGTATACTGGGTTCCCCATAATAGATTAGCTATTTTGATATTGAAATAAATTCTGTATGAGCTAAGTCAGTACGTTTTTCTTTATATCATTATCTTCTAAGGCCTTTGGGATTTTAATCAACAAAGTAAGTCGTGCATTCCGTCGTCAATAGGGGTCATGCTTCAAACCGTAAGACTGTTATGTCATGGATTCACCACTGGCATGCAAATCGTTCTGTGCAAAAGTCCCACAAGGTCTGCAAATAGTCAATCTCCACAAGGACTTAAAATTTCATCCGTACAGATACCAAATGGCGCAACATCAAGATAAACAATCCAGATTAGGGTTTTACCAAGAATTTGTTAAATTTACATCGAGGAGACATCCACAATCTTTTAATGACTGACTAGGCAATCTCCATATTCCACAAGTTATTGTTTGGTATGCGGTAGGATCATTTGGCATTGTTGGTTCATATTTTTTTTAAGATAGAAATAACCGTCCTCTGAACAGTGACGTCCGAGCGTTACGTAAATATGCTAGAGCTGTTTTTTATTCCTGATTTAGAAAGAAGGGCGTTACTAAATAATGCGTTATTGTTCCAACAAGATGGAGCAATAGCACATACCGCTAGAAACTCTATGAGAGTTCTGCGAGAAGTGTTTAATGGGCGACTCATTTTACGATTTGGGGTTTCCCCCGGATTTAACTGTACCAGACATTTTTGTGTGGGGCTATTCAAAGGGGAAGGTTTTTGCAACTCGCCCAGAAAACGTTCAAGAGCTCAATTGCTGATGAAGTCCGGCGAATACATCAGGTTTTGATTCATTGTGTCATGAATCATTTCTTGTCCAATCTTCAAAAGTGCATTGCAGTTGATGGCGGCCACTTAAAAGACGTAATTTTTAAAAGTTACAATAAGTCGTATGTTACAGTAAATTCCAAAGAGTAGATTGTAATTCAGTGTAATAAAATGTTTGTGTTATTAGGTTTTAACAATTTGATTGAGTTATTAAAACGGGTAGCCTATTAAGGGGAACCCAGTGTAAATATAGGTTTGCCTTAAAGAAAACAGGTTTAAGGGAAATTGCACAGTTCTCGAAAAGGATGACTTTTTACAATGCAGTTGTAATACTTGTAGTGATTTTTGACAAATTTTGTTAGTCAAAGGTATTACACACATAAACATTGGTAGTTTTGTTCATTACAATATTACAGAATAGTTCGGCTACTAGAACTTGCACCGAAAGGACAAAAGTTGTCCAAAGAAAAATGATGTTCATTTTTCATTGGTGACTTTTGCTATGGGTTCATAAAGTCATCTAAAAACAAAGGACTCGATTAATATTTTTTTACCGAATTAAACATTAACATTCTGTCATTTCTACAGTTTTAATTATTTTAAGCCGAAATTTGGTATTATTGCTAAGGATAATTAGGATTAATTATCCATGGAATTTCAGCTAAATGCGACCAATTTTTTGGGTGCCACAAGACGCAGTTTTTCTTAAAGTTTAAAAATTTTAATTTTTTATTATTTGTTTAACTGTAACTGAAACTCCATTCCCCAAAATGTCACTGAATTCGGGAAAAAAATTTCCTCAACCATCTTGAGTTCTCCGTTGTTAGGATTTCGAAAAAAAATGGACACATTGTCAGGTTGCGTTGACGCACCCTGTATGTAGAATGTTATAATGACGTGTATTACGTGTTTTGAGCACGAGTGTATTGAGTTTGAACGGAAAAACAAAATTTTTTTGTGTATATAATGTATGTGGGTGTATGATACGCCACTGGAAATGTAGGAGAAATATAATTCTGTATGTAGATACGTGTATTTGAATATTAGAGAGACTTTAGTGTTGGAATAATTAGATTTTGATGAATGTAAATGTGAAGAGAAATTTGTCTATGGGACGATAATGCTTCCCACTGTATTGCTTCTGTTTTGCTGCTGATAAAGAATGGAATGTTTGAAGATAAATGAGTAATCTTGGTTAGAAAATGTGAAGAATAAGTGTAAAATGTTTTAGAAAATATGTAGAGAAAGATTGGGTATGTTTAAGTGTTAATTTCCGAAGGGTTTTGTAATGTTGTGCAATTGTTTTTAGAATAAATGTATGTATATGGAATTTGAGACCTTAGACGGTGCTGATTTGTGCAAATGTTGCGGAAGCAGATCGAGCGCAGGTTGGAGATAAATGTTGAAAGTTGTGTAATGGACCAGAGTGGCTACTGAATGAATGTGGTGACGAAAAATGATTTCTTCATGAAGTAATTTTAAAATTTGTAAGTAAGAACAAATATGGCGATGTATTGTAATTACACGCGTGCTTGTATAGAGGGAAGCAGCTATCAGAACTATGAAATTTTGAGTGAATACTATTGGAGAATATAACGCGGAAGGAAGACATGTTTAAAGATGGATGACTGAAGTTATAAATAGGAAAGTCAGAGATTGACGAGTTAGTTAGTTGGTTAGTTAGTTACAGTTGGGAAGTTAAGCTTTTTCGTTTTTGGCTGTTGGTGAGAAACGCGCGTGCGGAGATAGTGGGATAGAATGTGATGATGTTGGAGTATATTTGTGAATTTTAATGAGGCAGTAATTGTTTAAACAACTGCGTAACCCGAACCGGGGATGAATCGTGAAAGACATTCATAAATAGAACAATAATTAAAATTGAAGTTGAAGATAAAATTAGTTTGTTTATTTTCAAGAAAATAATAGTGCGTAAGCAGATTTGAATAAAGATAACAGATGTTATGTTAAAGTATTAAGTGCAGCGCGTGTTCTTGTAACGAGATTCAGCTAAAAGTATTTATGAGACCACCTGTTAAGTGAACGAAGCGTTCGTTGTATATTAAGCCAATGTTTAAGTAACGTTATATGACATTGAAAGTTTTATTTGTATAAGGGACTAAATTGGTGTAAAGGTTGCTAGAAATTTTAAAGAGGCAACCAAAGGTTTACCGTTATTACATGTTTGTGGGAGTAATAACCTTGCATAGTGAACTAATCGCGAGTGCACAGAGGAATAAGTTTTGTTGAGCCTTTGTAATGTGCGTTCATGCAATTTAAAGGATTACCAATGGACTACACATAATTGGTTTATGGAAGAAATAAGAAAGAAAATCCAAGGATTTATGGACAATTGTTAAGTAAGAAATTAGATTTAAGGAATTTTTGAGAACTCATTTAAGCCCGATTATCTTTTTGTTAGTTTATTTGCGTATAGTTGTTTAAATGATTAAATAGTTTAGAAGCGAAAAGATAATCGTTCTTGAGTCGTATTGTATGGTTTGTTTTAGTAGTAAGAAGGCAAAGTGGTACTTGGTGATTTAACTTTCAACCACGCTGATGTAATTTATGTAGATATTTGTGTTTTGATTATTTTATGCAGGACAATATATATATATATATATATATATATATATATATATATATTTATCGTTATATTTTTTTTACTTTGTTGTTTATTTAACCAGGTATGAAACACAGATGTAACATTTACTTAATTGGTGATCTTGTTTTGACAATTTTAAAAGTAAGCTTTGCATATTTTAATTTTTCAAATTTAAGGAACAACCTGAAAAGTCTTATTAGCCAGGTTAATTACAAAATTTCCATGTTTGTTTCATTAGCGCAATGCACTATTAACAGATCAGCTGTTAGTTTAAATTTCATTAAGTATAATAAAAGTTTGAGTTTTGAAACCTTAAATGTTTACGAATGTCAAATACGATTCAGAAGTAAAGTAAATTTAAAAGATATCGTTCATGTTAAGAATTTTAAAAATTAATTACCGTTCAGTGAATGAATTTGAATGATCAATTTTACTTTAGAAGTTTTGGTATACGAGGTGTATTCAAAAAGTTTTTAATAACCTGGGTAGTACTAAATTTATTTGAGTTTGAGTTGAACTGTTTTGGACGAGTGTTTGTTTTAGAACCTTCGTATATGAGTTTACCGAGTAAGCACAATCCTACTTTCCACAATCAAATAGGGTTAATTAACATCCAGCTTAAGATAATTATATTAACAAAGTTTCGATTGTGGTGGCGCCTAGAGACATATTTTCCCGAATTGAGCTATTTGAGTATAAGTGTAAGGTGTTTGAGCGTATTAATCATTCATTTTACTTATTATTTCGACCACACCCATCTCCCTGTTAGCTGGATTGGCAACCCGCTTACATTAGTAGGCATGCACGACGCCTAGTGCGGTTTGGACGTGTAACAACATCTAAATTGGCCACCCATGATATTAGTAATAAAAGTGCCATTAGTTTCCAGCTATCACGTACCGTTTGTGAAAAACCAAAAATAACATGTTTCCCAAAAGAACCTTTACCACACTGCGGCACTCAAATGAAGCGCCGTACAATTTTTGTCCTCTACCCCCTGTCTTTGGATATGCGTCTGTTCCCGGGACACTCTGCCATTCTCTTTAACATTGTCAATTATTGCAGGTTGGTTGTGTTGATGGGACAGGCCAAAGTTCAATCCAGATGATCATATAGATAGAAAAGGAATAGTCAGTGTTAATGTACAAGATATTTGTAATGAACATAAAAGGAAAAGGTCAAGTATTTCAGTCCCTTCCCAAGGGGGAGAGCTACAATCATGGATTCCCAGGATACATACATACATTACGTATATATGCAGGGTGGGTGTGGTCAGGATAGGATGAGGAGGAACGGAGTTAGGGTTCTGAGGGAGAAAATACTACACCAGCATTCGCCTAAATAGTCGCACATGGTGTGCGTATACGCAGTGACCATACCGCTACATGTGCGTGAGGAAACCCCCCTGAAAAAACCTCATACCAGGTAGACGGTAACGAGAATCGAACCCATTACCTCCCGAATTCTAAGCAAGTCGTGTTACCACTACTCTACTAGCTCGGTAATGAAGATAAGAAACTGATACGTTTTTATAGGGTGGTCAGCATCCGACCGTGATAGCAGAGTATTTAAGAATTCACATGTATACACAAAATTAAATGATGTTCGTGATTGCATAATAATATACCTGTAACGAATAACTTCTTAAGTATTTAATTTTAGGTTATTTATTTGGCGATTCAGCATATCCTTGCTTAAAACAGGTTATTGTTCCATACAAACACAATGGCCATTAAACACGTTCCCTGAAATAATTCAAGAAGGCCCTTAGTTCTTGTCGTGTTATATTGAACATAGTTTTGGTTTACTTCAACAACGGTTTCGTCAATTATATTATTGGAAGTTGAGAAATATGAAAATTTTATGTCATTCTATTCTTCACAATTTTACCGATAGTACTGAAGTTCTAGAACTTTTCACATATGAAGTTACTGTAGAAGATGTTGATTGAAATGAGGAACGTTTTTCCAATGAATAAAGTGGAAAAGCTCTTAGGGATAGTATATGTAATCAAATGTTTCCATAATGGTCAGTTGCATCAATGCGGGTTAATTTTTATCTTTAATTCGGTGTTTGACTATTGAAAACACAGTTGCTGGACAATTTCAACATCAGAGAATTAAAATTTTAATTTAACTCACATTAGTGGGTACTCTAAGAAAAATAGGAAATTACAGTTAGATGTAATATATTTTAATAAAACGATAACTTTAAATTTAATCATGTATTTGCGTACTTAATAGTTTCTCTGGCAATTTGTTTGGTTATTTTTTCATATGCATCAAGTTTTCTTTTTTTTAACTCTAATCTATCTTCATATTTTTCCTTCAAACGTCTTAATGCTCTTAATCCAGAAATGCAATTACTTTTTCTACCCATAGAAGTAGGGGTGGCAGTGAGACTATTAGAAGCATTGAGAAGGTATTCTGGAAAAATGGAGCTTTTTCTTACCATACACTAGTGACATTCTCTGTTGAGGTAGAATTTTACATGAAATAAAAAAGGTAAGAAAATGAAACATCCTTACTTCTTATATGAGCATTCGCAGTGTTAAATCCTGTTTTCTTATTATGTTCCGTGTTTTTCTTGTATGACCTTTCTAAGGTTTTCCACCTGTTTTCAGTTTCTTTTTTTTTAATTTGAAAGTTTTGCCTACATTTGGATGTAACTCATTCTGTAAGCTGATTAACAATTTCGTTGCTGACTCATTCCATGCAACTTTGTTTACAACTTCTGAGTTAACTTGTCCCGCACATATATCTTTAGAAGTATCTGACTTTTCCTGTGTAGCAGTAAATTGTTTTAAAGATTCTGGAGTATTAATTTCACTGAAATCTTTGCAATTTTGATTAGCTACTGTAACAAGATTGAAGGCATATTTTTGATCTTCACGGATCTGTATTTGTTGTTTGCAAAAATAGTCGTCTAAAAATAAATCAGTACACAATTGAACTAATAACAGCATTACGCAAAGTAACTATCTACTTAATTTAAAAATCTAAAAAAGTTAGATTACATTTTGTCATATCGTTGCAATAGACATAAAATTCTTTAAAACTTTCCCCATTTAACCGACTTTCTAACACCTTTGAATACCTGCTACAAACTTGGCATACGTGGTAAAGATAATCTTGCTTAAATTGACATTAATTCTAAGCGTTGAAAGCGATATTCAGTTTCTATAAGATTTTCACTTTCTTCACCTGCCAAGATCCGTGGCTGTGATGTGCCAAATTTGTATTTACGAGGAATTGCCATTTATTGTTAAAACCAATGTCATGGAATGTCTCAAATAGATTCTCTTTGTTCTCAATTGTACGTATTCGCTTACGTTCTTGTTTAAAATTAATTAGAAAGATTTGAACCCATTTAGGTATATTGTAGTAATGTATAATGAAATAGGTTACATTACTTTATACCTCACCATGCTTAAAAAAATAATACAAATACAAAAATTTCGTTCTGAAACGATTTTGGAGAATTTTACTTTTTTACAAATATCTAGTAAGCCATGCATTTTCTTAAATCAACAAAAGCGTATCTTGATTAGTCTTCTAAAAAAGCAAATCTTTCCCCATTTAAGCAAATGTGTAACTCTTATGCTTTCCGAGATCCTCATACAAATAATGAAAAAGCTCACCAGGGTGGGCCAATAGTGCGTGGGTGGAAGATTATGGGTTTATTAAGGAATATTTCTAAAGTTTGTTGATGGGATGTGGTGGGGTATCATTAAGGCTAAAAACCTAAGACATTTTCACTTGAATCAAAAAGTTTATACAGTGCGATCTATACCAAAGTTGCATTCTTTGAAATGGAACCCGCTGTAATTATTGCATATTTGGATTCCTTGGTCAATTCTCGTGCGACTTTATGTATCACACATAGTACCTAAAACGAATCGTTTAATTGCAATTCGTCATTTTTACAAAAAGTAGATGTCCCAAAAAAACTAAATATCTGTGATCACAAAACTTAGAATGCCATGACGCTGCGATGATACTAGACATGAAATGTACTAGCGTAAACCGAATGGTCAAATTCGAATTCTTCTAGTGTTTAGAGAAATTACTTTTCCGTCAATTTAGAAAACTTCAATCAATGGTTACTTTTACCTTTTTTTTATCTTTATAACGGTATAAATTAGTCTTAATTTCACAATTTCTGATTAATTTGATGTAATTTTCAATTTTTAGTTTGTATTATCTAGTAACCTATTGAAAGTAAACAAAAAACGATTCACATTATACAACATTATTTATTACGTAGAAACATACATAAACACAAAAAACAAAATTACGAGCTGAAATAAAAATAAAAATTTTAATAAATGTTCAAAATGTCTACCACCTTATTCTAAGCAAATTTTAAAATCTACGACGAAAATAATTTTTAACCCTATTTAACATTACTGGGTTGCAAAAACGTTTCGGATTCTATTTTTTATATCTTCAGCATTGGTTGATAGTTCATCATACACTTTTTCCTTGACTTACCACCACACAAAGAAATCAAGCCGCGGAGAAATATCTGGAGATCTCGCTGGTCATTGTGTTGGTCTATCCCTTCCTATCCACTTTTCAACAAATGCATTATTAAGCCATTCACTTACAACACGCACACGGTGTGAAAATGCATGTCCCTAATTTGAGCGAGTGGGACATCTTCAAGGAGTCCAAATAATTTATTATCCAGGAAATTCAAGTACACATTCGAATTTAGAAAACCGTTGAAGAAAAAAGGACCAACAACTGAAATACTGAATATGCCTGCCCAAACATTAAACGACAATTTCTCTTGCCTATGAATACGGAAATAGTAAGGGGTTTTAATTTGAGTAATAATTAAAATTGGGCTGGTTAACAAATAGCGGTGGAAGGTGCACTTATCTGTAAACATGATCTTATCCAAAAATTGTACATTTTCATTTAACTTTTGTTCTACCCAATTGCAAAGATTAATCCTGTTTTGAAAATCGACCTTCTTGAGATCTTGATGTAGTTGGATGTGCTAAGGATAAAATTTGTTTTCTTTTATTATTCTTCTTTTTGTTTTATTTTCTAATTTAGCTCATAATTTTGTTTTTATGATTATGTATTTTTCTGCTTAATAAATAAAGTTTTATAATGTGAATAGTGTATTGTTTATTTTCCACGGGTTACTAGATAATACAAAATGAAAATTGAAAAATACAGCAAAATAATCAGAAACTGTTGAATAACTTTGAAACGTGAAGGTTTAGGTATAGGATGCCTTAGTACTATTTGGAAGATCATTGAATTGGTTACATGACAGATCTATAATATACAGGATCTTCAATTTGAGATCAGGAAGATATTACAGTTTGAATGTATTAATAAAACAACCGAAAAATCTGAACACCCAGTATAGTATTTTTCGTCATTAAATTGCCAAATAAATCAACGAAACAGTCTATTTTCGAGATACTGAAGCAGTTTTGACAAAATTAATTTCGTTTGGTAACAATTAATTCTTTTCCAAAACCTTGCAATTTAAGAAAAATCAAAATAAATCAAAACGCTCTGTATTTAGGTATAAGGAACCCTAACGAAAGTCTATCTTATTTTTCATAATTAATTAAAAAATGTGATAAAATATAGCGCATTCCATTTTAAAAAACAGAACTTTGATATGCCACTCTTTTTTGAAGCACCCTGTATATTTGAAATTTTTTAAAAATGTAACATTAATGGACCTACATAATGTCCCTGTAACAAAAATGAAAAAATATATCTAGTTTTCTCATAAAACTCTGCGCGTCCGTCGTGACTCACCCTATATATATATATATATATATATATATATATATATATATATATATATATAAGTGAATTCGCAAAAAATCTAAATTGCCTCACCAACTATTGCATATTAGTTTGATTAAAAAGAAATGGTTGCAATCTAAATGAAAGATAGTCAGAGAATAATCTTGGGTACATTGTAGTAATTGTCAAAGCTAAATCACAGTTCTAATTAATGGTTCACGAGAATTGAACAACAGACTAACGTTTATGTAAAATCTCATTTTTATCATTGCAAATAACAAATTTATATGTTTATTACACCACCAGAACCATAATTACCAGAAACACGCATATTATCATCGTAATTATAAAAAATTATTAATTTTACTGCATCCTTATTAAACTAATTGTTACATAATTGAGAATGGCCCTCAATATTAATTCACATGTACAAAAAATACCATGTATTTAAAAAAAAATTTAATTACAACTGTAACTTAACACACACCTACGTTACATGTATATAATTCTACTGATAATTAAAATGCTTAGCTTTAAGGTTTCTTTCTTAAATGGTGTATTTTTCTATTTATATTTATATCAATCTATACGTTTCGCTAACGATTACAGTTATCGTCCTCAGTAAATGGTAATATCTATAAGACTTGCTTGAGATGTTAGAATAAATTTGTGAAATATGGAAAAGATAAAAACGTTTTCATCTTTTTCTTACAGATATTACCATTTACTGAGGACGATAACTGTAATTGTTACCGAAACGTATAAATTTATATAAATATACATAGAAAAGTAAACCATTTAAAAAACCCAAAAGCTAAGTATTTTAATTATATATAATAATGGTGAAAGTTAACATTTTCATCTAGTGATACATTAATTAAACAATTAACGATCAGTAAAAGCAGAAATATCAAATTTAAAGCAAAAGGTAGGCACGCAACCACTTCAATATTCCCAATTGACATCAACTAATAAAACCAAATTCAAACCATAATTAAAGCTGAACACATTTGAATATTATTAAAAACGTAATAAGTTTCTTAATACAGGAAATATACTTAGTGTGCAATTAGTTTAACCGACTTACAAAAAACAAGTTATGCAGAAATAAGGAAAGATATTAACGGTCTATGTGAGTACATTAGTTTAATTTCAAAGAAAGTTATACCATTAAACTTTGTATTAAAAGCATCTAAATAATGAAATTTAAATTTTAGAAAAAGCTATTTAAAAATAACTATTGAGTGACGCAAGTATTTTCTTTCGTTAGCAATCACTCAAACAGTCAGAATTTTATTGTAGGTACATTAAGAAAACGTATAAAATGAATTTTAAATGTCTAACTATGCAATTAATGAAATGTAAATTAAAATTTAAACACCTAAGTATTATTTTTAAAAACAGGCAAAATTTATTACAATCTGTTTCATATGTGAAATTAATGTGTTAGTGTAACAACACACACCATGATGCAAAAATTTGTAACTGCGAAGCAGCACATGCTTAAGTAAGCTAATAAACCGAATACATTACCTGCATGATATTATTTAACATTTACTTATAGTTTGGTTCAAGCTATTTGGTTTTCTACTCGTACCTGGCAAGTACCAGTTACTATTTATTCATTCCTCATAAATTTTCTTTCTTGGTGTTATATGAACGGAATTCGTAATCTGGACCTGTAAATGCAAAATATGAAAATTGCACAGTCGTCTTTAAACTATTCGCTGAAAAGCTTGTTATAAAATTTTGTAGTGAATACAAGTAGTAACTGACGCTTTCCAGGTAGAAAACCAAATAGCTGGAAGTATACATATTACTGCTAAAAATCATCAAAAAACGGGTTTAATGTTTTGTGTATTTACACCTACTTTATTATCTAAGGTTGGAAAGTTTTTTAAGTCGACTAACTAATTTTTTAAAGTCACTAGTATAAAACGGAATCGTAGTGAATAGAGATTTAACGGTACTGGATCAAAGCGGCTTAATGCAAACGTAACAAGTTTGTAATATATTTAACAATATGCTCAAATCTCAATTTAGTAATAGGTCGTTATAGGCAAAAATTTACAGTAGCAGGCAATATGGTTCAAAATAACAACATATGTAGATATCGATCCATGACTGAACTGTACTGTTAATGTCAATATTATATATAAAATAGATTTTAATGACTGCTTAACAGTACATACTGGGCTATAGAAAATCTTCCTAGCACTCATGTTCAATGTTAACGAATGTTTGAGAGAATATAGGGCAAAAGATAATAATTGTTCTTAATGCTTTAACTTAATGACGGATAGGTCTTTTTTGACATACTTTGATGCTTCACTCCTCACTCCTTTTTGTTTGTATTGATAAATTATTTTCTGCCTTTTATTTACAATTAAACCGGTATAAGAAACGTCCTCTGCCATCTGCACCTAGTTCACGGTATAACTGTATGGAAGTTTAACCCCCACATCGATGGCTTGGGTATTTTTAACTTAAGCGTAAAATGTACGTAACTAGTTTATTTTCGATTGCGTTTTTAAATATATTTCATGTTTTATGTAAGACTTGTCTAATTCTACACTCCATAAACGGTTTTACTTTGTTTTCACTCGTATCCCTACTCCACTCCTTTGAGGCTTGAAATGAGTAATCGTTTGCCACTGCATATAATTAACTTGTGCATTGCTTTATTCGTGTTACCGCATCTCTAAATGTAAATATCTGGTGTGGAACAACACACGACTTTCCAACCTACAAAGTGGCCTTTCAAAGAAATGAAATAATTATTTTAGGATAATTATGCATTCTCATTTTTAGTACGTGCATAACGAAAATAGGCAACAATGATGTAGTACTACATCATTACTCAATGGTGGAGGTTTAAAGCTTCATGTCAGATAGACGTTAATAGACATATATAGATGCAAACTTAAAATATCTGGCTTGAAACAACACACGACTTTCCAACGTACAGAGTGAAAATAAAAAGAAATGAAATAATCTTATATATTAAAATAATCGGTCATTCAGTGCACGCAGATTGCGAGACAACCGCTTGATGGATTTCGATGATTTTTTTTTATATGAAGGTAATTTGGCGTAGAACGGAGTCAGAATTTTAAATAAATGTAGAAATTAAATAAATATGATTGAAAATGCTTCTGCTGTATTATCGATATTTTTATAGAAGCGGGCGGCTTGGGAATTTTTTCCGTCAGCAATATTAATACTCTATCTGACATGAAGTTTTAAACATCATTCTGAGATAGATTATTGTGTTTGTTTCTACAATGTTGCAAATTTAATTATAACCGCAAAATTTTGCGGGAGAAAAGCTCGTTTTTAATAATAATAATATCTGCAACCTCTTTTTTAATACATTCATAACGAAAATAGGCTACATTGTCAAAACAAAAACAATAATTTATGTCAGATTGACGTATAAAAAACGTCAATGTCAGATAGCCGTTAAGAGACATATAGATGCTAACTAAAAAAAATGTGGTGTGGAAGGTGGAACAACACACGACCTTTCAACCTACAAAGTGGAAATTAAAATAAATGAAATAATTTTAATAATAAACTTTTTAGGATAATTGTGCATCCCCTTTTTACCTTCTAACCTACATATACATATGTAAGTATAGATGGACATTTTTCACTATTGCTAAATCGACTTATTAGCTCATTTTACTATATTGGTCAAGTTTCCCCACGATTGACCTTGATATCGCGTGTGCATGTGAGTGCGTGCGTGTAGGAGCGTGCGTGTGTGCTTGTATGTCAATACCCACGATAACTGGAGAACGAAAACACTCACGTACGTATAATTTTGTATTTAAGCTTGTTTTCATGTCTCCTGGAGCTGATTTTGGGAGGAATTCGCGGCAGAGAGGGGGGTTTATCAGGAGCTGTTTTTGACTTTTATCAGACAGATGTATATTTCAAAGATACAGAAATACCTATATATATATATATATATATATATATATATATATATATATATAGGGTGTCCCAATAGTATGTATTCGGTCCATAGCTCCTTAGCCATTAAACTTAGAAAATAAGTTTAAATACGAAAGTTGTCAATTTTTAGAAGCTGCATAATCTAACATAGTTTGGTTTCTACAGGGTGTAATATAAAAGCAGTACAATATAGAACTTTTGATTTTTGAATAGAACACCCTATATATTATTTTATTTTTCGATTCTCCTTATAATTTTACATCTTTTTTATAAGAATTACTTACAAACTAAATCTCACAGTTTTTGAGATATTTGCAAAGTTAACTAAAAACTGACATTTTTATGTAGTAATTCAAATAGGCGTAACTCAGTTATTTTTAAAGATAAAAAATAATCTTTGGTATAGAATTTATTCATACATGAGCTTACTTTAATCTATGGTCAAAATTGGATTTCAATATACACAGTGATCACAAAAATTAATTCAATAACATAAATTTGAAAATGCTATAAGTAGTAATGGAGCACCTTCCGCCATCTTGGATTTTGACGTCACAAGACCGCCCACGTGGGGGACCGGATTTTCCACCCTTATTTTTTACTCGCTTACGTGTAGGACGTGTTTTTTCACCCCTATTTTTGCACATCCACGTGTGAGACCGCATTTTCAACCCTTATTTTTATATACCCTCGTGTGAGACCGTATCCTTTCTTTTCGAAGGCCCTTTTCAACCCTAATTATTTTTTACTTGCGCACGTGCGAGACCGTGTTTTCAACCCTTATTTTTTACACACTCACGTGAGAGAGCGTATTTTGAAACCTTTCTTTTTCATCCCTAATTAAAGTTTTTGATTTTTAATGGCATACGTGAAGGACCGTATTTATTACCCTTATTTTGAGATGGTGATCTTTTAATTATTTTTATTAATTAATTATCCTAGGGAAATTCTTAATCTGATAGCTTTAAGATGATTATGATCTTTAATTATTTTATTAATTAATTATTTTTAGCCCCTGGAAAATGATGTAAAAGATAGTTTATTTAATTTTGTATTTTACTATTAACATTTATTAGAACTTGTTTATCAGATATTATTTAAATAATTGATTAGATAATAATAATTACGTACACATTGACTGTATTTCCCCATTTTATTTTATTAGCGTATTTTTTACCAATGAGATTGTTATTACATTTATTTTAATGCCTATCTACAGGTTGTATTTAGGTGGGGCTGATCTAGGGTTAATCTTAGGGTTATTTGGTGGTATTAAGGACCTTCTGGCTATATTAAGAACAGTGCCCCTGGAGGTTAGGCAACTGCACACGCATACAATGTTGGAAATTGCATAATTAATAAGATATTATTAAAATTATCGACCCTATTGCTTTAAAATGGCCACATGCTATTGGATGATCTTTTACCTAAAACGTTGTATTTCTAATAAGGAGGTTCTTGTGCGACACGTGTAGGGCTTCGCAACTTGTTCTCAGGCCTTCGCCCCCTGGCCCCTTTGAGTAAAAATTGATTTTAGTGCCATCTAGCGGCGTAAAGACTAATGAACATTTTCTATAACAGAAGCTGATAATGCACACCTCTCTCTTGCTCTATCTTGTTTCTTCCTCCCCCTCTCTCTTTCACACACACACACACACACACACACACACACACACACACACACACACACACACACACACACACACACACAAACAATTCAATTAATTAATCAATCTCAAACAAAGCACGCTCGATTACCTCAACCAATCAACCGAAATTATGTCTTACAGTTTTGCGGAAATCAGATTACAGTTGAAACTGAATACATTCAAGTCTAATTAAATATGACGTGAAATAATAAATAATTTCTACCCTAATGGAATGATGCTTTATGTATAGGCAGATCCTCTACTATACATTCGGAACATCATATCTGATTTATTTGCATGTTCAATTACTTACACACAAAATTGTTTCATTGTAATGTATTCATTAACATTTGTAAAAACCCATTAAAAAGTAATAATTACTTATATAACATAAAGTTAAATTAAAATAACATGTTTTTAAGAATATCAAGTTGATATAACGAAAATAAAAGGCAAAAGGTTTTAATGGTTTATTATTATATAAGTGAATTAACAATAACTACAACTTTAAAATGCGTACTTACTATTTTGTAGAGCTGATCTTATGACGTTATCCTATAAGCATGATAATACATTTTTAAAAATCTTTATCGGTATTTTTGTTAGCAATATCAGGTAAAAAACATATATTAAAAATAATACGCTTACCTTTAGAAGTTTTTCCTTCAACGCTGCCATATGCTAAACTGAAATTTTTTATACAACGTACCTCACTAAAACACGCTTTGTGAATGGCTGAATATAAAACACTCGATTACATACCGGACATTAACTATTTAGAAAGTAATACAGAAAAACCTGAATTCGTATTTAATAATTATGTTGTACTTACAAAAAATTTACATTCAAAACCACAAATATTTTAAAAACGTCTAATACCACTAATGTTGCATCATAATAATAAAAACTCATTATACAGTGATTACACATTAGATACTTAAAATATGTAACTTTATACTACGTCTATTATTACATAGAGATGGGATTATTCTTAAATTTAATTGATTTCGATAGAGCTCTGGAAATACTACAACCGTTCGAAATCTTGCTTCTTCTCTCGATATCAAAAAAGCTATACTAGTGATACATTAAGTAAGCATAATAGCGGATACAGCTACATTGCTAACGATTATTGATGTTTTTTGCATGAGATTTTTTGAATGAGACAGCCTCGCAGGTATTTTTTAAGAAAAGCTATACACATCTCACGAGATCAAATGAGATTTTTTGAGATACAATCTCCTCATCATCTGCACCTTGAACGATTATATTGTAACCTATAAAGCAAGCTAATAACCCTAATAGTTTATCAGACATTATTACATGGACACGAGGTTAGCTCTAAATTAAATGGTTTCAACACTGCTCTGGGAATGCTGTACACACTTAAAACCTATAAATATATAAAATACATAAAAATATAAATATCATCCATACCATGTCCAACTTGCACAAGAATTAGACGAGGATGACTTCGTTAATAGATTAAACTTTTGCAATTGGGCCATACATAAAAATTTAGAAAAACCCGACTATTTTAGCACGATCTTAATTACTGATGAAGCTACTTTCCACAAAAATGGATACGTTAATAGACATAATTTCCATTACTACGATACTGAGAATCCCAGATTTATAATTCCTGTTGATCATCAATACCGCTGGTCACTTAATGTTTGGGCCGGAATTATTGGGGAAAGAATCATAGGACCATATTTGTTTGAAGATCGCCTGACTTGACAAAGCTGGACTTTTTTCTTTGGGGGTTGGATTAAAGAAAAAGTCTATCAAACTCCTCCAACGGCTGTAGATGATATGAAAGCAAGAATTAGAGACGTCATTCAAAATAAAAATGTTTCCACGTTACGAAAAGTAAATTTGTTGTTTACTCAAAGACTTTATGTTTGCCAGCAACAAAATGGTGGTCACATTGAATATTTCAGTTAATATGTTTTTTAGTTTCTTATGTATTCATAGCTTGCTTTGACCCACTAATGTTACTCTTCTTCAGTGTTATCAACAAAAAAAATTGAACAAACTTAAATATCTCCGTAACTATTAGAGATGGGTATAGAACATATTTAACAGAAATGAAAGCCGACTAATAGACGAAGACAAGGCATTAAAAATATATAGGGTGTGCCATTTAAAAAAATGAAGATGTAGCATTTTCAAATTTATGTTATTGAATTAATTTTTGAGATCACCGTGTATATTGAACTCCAATTTAGACCATAGATTAAAGTAAGCTCATGTATGAATAAATTCTATACCAAAGATTATTTTTTATCTTTAAAAATAACTGAGATACGCCTACTTAAATTACTACATAAAAATGTCAGTTTTTAGTTAACTTTGCAAATATCTCAAAAACTGTTAGATTTAAGTTGTAAGTAATTCTTATAAAAAAGATGTAAAATTATAAGGAGAATTGAAAAATAAAATAATATATAGTATTCTATTTAAAAATCAAAAGTTCTATATTGTACCGCTTTTATCTTACACCCTGTAGAAACCAAACTATTTTTAGATTATGCAGCTTATAAAAATAGACAACTTTCGTATTTAAACTTATCTTCTAAGTTTAATGGCTAAGGACCTACCGACCGAATACGCACTATTGGGACACCCTGTATGGATATATATATATATATATATATATATATATATATATATATATATATATATATATATATATATACCTTAATCATACAGATTAATTAGGTTCTATGCAACTATTTGACAGGACCCGTAATTTAACGACAAAAAATAAAAGGTAGCACTTCAGTGTTAGTACCGGGTGGCCAGATAAGAATGCAAAGTGCTGTTTTTCGGAAACTGTTCGTCGTAGAGAGTGTGTGAGTGTGAGTGTGAGTGTGTATGTGTGTGTGTGTGTGTGTGTGTGTGTGTGTGTGTGTGTGTGTGTGTGTGTGTGTGTGTGTGTGTGTGTGTGTGTGTGTGTGTGTGTGTGTGGAGTGTGAGAGTGTGTGAGTTGTGTGATGTGTGTGTATGTGAGTGAGTGAATGTGTGTGTGTGTGTGACTGTATGTGAGTGTGTGTGCAGTGTGAGTGTGTGTGTGTGTGGGTGTGTGTGAGTGTGTGTGTGTGTGTGTGTGTGTGTGTGTGTGTGTGTGTGTGTGTGTGAGTGTGTGTGTGTGTGTGTGTGTGTGTGTGTGTGTGTGTGTGTGTGTTGTGTGTTGAGTGTGGTGTGTGTGTGTGTGTGTGTGTGTGTGTGTGTGTGTGTTGTGTGTATGTGGTGTGTGTGTGTGTGTGTGTGTGTGTGTGTGTGTGTGTGTGTGTGTGTGTGGTGTGTGGAGTGTGTGAAGTGTGTGAGAGTGTGTGTGTGAGTGTGTGTGTGTGAGTGTGTGAGTGTGTGAGTGTGTGAGTGTGTGAGTGTGAGAGTGTGAGAGTGTGTGAGTGTGGGAGAGTGTGTGTGAGTAGTGTGTGTGTGTGAGTGAGTGTGTGTGTGTGTATGTGTGTGTATGTGTGTGTATGCGTGTGTGTATGCGTGTGTGCGTGTGTGCGCGTGTGTGCGCGTGTGCGTGTTACGACGCGTAATTTAGCGACAAAAAATTCCTAATGTAGGTATCATTTAAATGTTAATTTTTCCAATATTTTTAAAAGAAAAAGTGTAGAAATTTTTAAAAAAAAATTTAATTTTACGTAACTTTGCTTTATAAAGTTTCTTAATATAACGCAAGGTAAGTCTAAGAATTAATTAAATATGAACGAAACTGTATTAGTGACATCTCATAGAAGCGGGATACTTTGGAATTTTTTTAAGTGAACATGTATTTGTACCTATTAATCTCTGTCTGACATGAAGTTTTAAACATCATTATGATATAGCTTATGGTTTTTGTTTTTAGAATGTTGCCCGTTTTCGTTATGGACGTATAAAAAAGAGGTCGCATAGTTACCCTTAAAAAATTATGATTAAAATTATTTTATTTCTTTTAATTTTTTATTAACCTCTGTCTCACATAAAGTTTTAAAAATCTGACATAGATCATTGTTTTTTGTTTTTACAGTGTTGCCTATTTTCGTAATGAACTTATTATAAAAGAGGTTGCATAATTATCCTAAATAGTATATTAAAGTATAAGTGAATAAAAAGGTTTTTAAAACACGCACGATTTAGAGTAAGTGTTTTAAAGACCAGTTATCCACGAAAACTTTACGCTATTTTTTTCATTGGTGCACCTTGAAATCATAAATACTGGTATTATTACTACAAAAAATGGAAATAAGAACTAATAATGTAAAATATGTAAATAAAAATTAATATATCTAACAATACTAACTGTACTTTCTATTTTCTTTTATAAAATAAAAAATGTTAAATAATGTTTAAATAAAGGTTTTAAATTTGTGAGTAATATTTTATTTGAAGGTACTCCTGTTAGATCAATAATCAAAAAATTGTCATTTAGACTTCACGTTTCTTCGGTTGATGTTGTCATAGTAACTTTAAAAATGCGCGTTTTTGAAGTTAGATTTAAACACGCTTTAAATAGGTAAAATGGGGCAGCAATAAAAAAAGGTTTTAAAAATAATTTCATTTCATTTTCAACACAACCCCGATAATACATTAAAACCCATAAGATTATTCACTTTTACCATTTTTTATTTTATGAAAATATGAGTTTATTAAATTTAGTAGTGCTCACTTTTTGTATAAGCATGTCAATATGAGAGTGACATTTCTTATCTAACTCGTAACCCTATTAACGTGATAAGGTATGCTGATCCTTGCATTTTATTTTTACAAAGAATTTTAGACGTTAAGTAAGCCAAGCTAGTGCGAAAAATAACCTAAATAGCTAAAAAGTTTCTAGTGAAGATGACATACCGAAGACAACTCGTTCGCACCTTCTATAATGAATTCGATCTAGCCATAATCAATAGGTGAACAATTAGTATTAAGAGCAACTAAGTAGGCGGCACAAGTTCAAGTTCAAAACACTGCAGCAGGTGTACGAAAGAAGTAAGAAATTTTCAAAAACTACAAAAGAAACCAAACACCACACCTCAATGCAACCTACAAGTACGCGTGTAATGTGTGTTGCAGTAGAAGTAAAAATTCTGCAATGTACAGAGACACAAACTAAAATGTGCATAGGATTGTACTTTGCTTAACAAATCGTGTAAGTGAACTGTTTCTTTACGAAGTGTTCCATGAAAGTAGATAATAAAAAATGAAATTTAAATTTTCTGTGAATGAAATAAATATCATCACATCACATCCACACCACATTTGTTTTTGTTACAAAACAAAATAGGTTCAGGTTTCGCCTGATTACCCTGTGATACTCAGTTTGTGTAATAAGCAGTTCTCAACAAAACAACAACTTTATTTTGGGACGTATGAGACCATACTGATATAATTTTCGAAAAGAAAGAAATCCACTTGAATTCACTGAATAGTGTCTGCTAGAATTTGTTACATCTCAGTGTACCCACAAATGTACGCTACTTTTGTATCAGACCTATAGCATCGCAAAGCGTAGTATTAATGATTCATCCATAGCGTATGAACACCAGCAATGTTATTAACACCAGCAAATAATAGTAAAACTAAGTATACTTTGAATAATTTTGCACTCATTGATTCCCACTTCTTCAGTTTATGTGGTTTAGCTTGATTCAACTTTTCAATTTCCTGTATAACAACTTTTTTTTGAAAGGCCACCGGTTTCTTTCAAAACGTTGTGAGCTCGTATGGAAGTTTACTGGCTGTTGTACAAAATGCCAACTTTGTTCTTTTCAAAGTTCCTTTTTGTAGTCATCTGAGTATTGGACGTCTATCTGTATCGTTTTCCACAACGGCACGTAAGTCGTTCAATCGTTTTCATCATTTTTTTGGTCGATTTTAGCAATAGCTTCGGCTTTATTTTCAAATTCTGTACCGCTGCAATACATTTCCAGTATGTAACACCCGTCCAGATCGTCATCATTATCGTGAAAGAAGTCGTCTAAATCTCCTAATCGCCTAAATCTTCAGCCTATTAAACATTGCGTACGAGAAATATTTTTGGTTCATCAACAATGCTAATATCTTTCTCTACTGTACCCTGAATATTTGATTCCAAACTTGTCACACTGTAGAAATTTATAGCAGGAATGTCTTTGAATGTATCTACACAATTCTAAACAAAATACATTATACATTAAAATGATACAATAACTTAGTTATTTTGGTTAAATGATACTCAAATAAAAGTAATGACAAAAGTTTTCGAATTTTCGATAGAAAAACACGTGCATAATCCAATTTAGTCGGCTTGCAAATGAACAAAATCTACGTTCCGTGGATGATACAAGCATGGGATTGGTATCAATCTCTTCGTTGTAACATGGAGAATCAGTATTTGTACGGTGTACAGTAGCCACTAGTGGCAGATTAATCTTTTTTTTTTTTTTTGAGGTTTTAATGGCAACGACAGCATTGGTCTTGTGCCATATTGTTCACTATTTCATATTTCTCTGGTTTCACTGTGACCAATTAGATTTTATTTAGTAAGTTTGTACATTTTAAAAACCTCATTAACTTTCTAACGTTCGCACTATCATCATTTAACATCTCGGAGGTGTCTTGACTCATACCTACTGCATTTCTTTGTAGTTTACATTTTGGGCATTTAATCAATATGTGTTCGACAGTGAGTCCAACGTGGCACATGTCGCATACCTCTCGTTCTGTTCTACCTAGAAGATATTGGTGGGTTATACGAGTATGCCCAATACGTAATCTCGTAAGTGCAATTTCTTTCCTTTTGGGTAATTTATGAATCGTATTATCTTTTGGTGTGCTATTTTTAAAGTAGCTTTGATGCTTTGCGTCTTGCCAAACTTCTTCCCATTTTTGGTAAATTTTTTTTGTTAGATGTTTTTGTAATTGTCAGGATGAAGAGATTTTGTCAAGATTGGCTGAGTTTGCAGCTTGTTTTGCAGCTTTGTCTGCCATCACGTTACCGTTTATGCCCACATGACCCGGAATCCAAATTAACGTTACATTTCTTTTTATATTCCTTAGATAATGTATTCGTTCCTTTACCATGCTTACGAGTGGGTCTATTGAACTGGTTTCTTTACTTATAGCATGTATAGCACTCAATGAATCTGTACATATCACTATCTCAGTCGTGTTTTTATATTCTATTAATAATAGCGTCTGCCATATTGAATACAATTCTGCAACATAGACACTTGTAATTTCGCGGTGTTTCCAAGTGTAGATCTCGTTGTTAGTATATATGGCACTTGCAGTTCCCATTTCTGTTTTAGAGCCGTCCGTATAAATAATTGTGGCACCCTCATGTTGTAGTAACAATTTTTTAAATTGCGCTCTATACATTGCATTAGTTGTTTCATTTTTAATGTTTTTGGACAGTTCTAGTACTATATTTATGTTGTCGTGTAGTATCCATAGAGCATATGATGAGGTCGAGTATTGTAGTAAATAGGGCAGTTCTTCTCCAAGTGTCTCTAAAAGTTCTAATGCTCTAATAATAGCTGGTTTACTTATTGTACTTCTTCGTTGGTATTCTAGTATAGTGTGGGTGTCGTGCAGATACTCTTCGTTTCTGTGATTGCTTATGGACTTGACTTTGGTTAGGTAGTTGCATAGCAATACCTGTCTCTGTACATATAAAGGGGGAATTCCAGAGCTTGCAAATATTGATGGTAGCGGGCTGGTGCGAAAAGCCCCAATGGCCATTCGTATTCCTGTAGAATGTATCTTGTCTAACGTTTTCAATGTGGATTTTCTAGCTGAAGAATATATGATGCTTCCATAATCTAGCACAGGCATTATAAAAGATTTATATAACTGGATTAAGGTGCTACGATCGCAACCCCAGTTAATGTTACATAGACATCTCATTAGATTTAACCTTTTCTTGCATTTGGTTGCCAGTTGTAAGATATGCTTTTTGAAATGTAGCTTATTGTCAAACACTAGTCCTAGAATTTTAATAGCATCCGACAAGTCGATTCGTGCACCTTCAATGTACAGTCTTGGTTCTTCGTGTCGCAGCCTTAGTCGACAGAAAATTAATCTTATACACAAAAAACGAAATGGTCGTCGCTGGGCCGTACATGGTACTGTTTTTTTATGATTATCTCGTAAAACACCACATTTATGACAAAGTGGACCTATTACCAAAAGTGTTCAGTATTAAATTCTACACAAAAACTGACATTGCAGCCAACAACAATATTCCAAATCATCAGAAGTCAATGTGCATGACCTTTAACATCGAAATTCGGCTTTGAAATACAAAATTAACTCGGGAGCTTCAAATCCCCAATATTACTCACCAATATCACCATTTATTACTTTGTGCATGTAATATATACCTTCAAAATGTAGATACTTTCAATATTACGTTAATATAAACCTATTTTTGTTGCAGTTAACTTGGAGAAGTAATCCAGAAAGAATTTAATAGTGGATGCTGCATATCAGTTTAGTTTGGCCAAGAAAAGGAAGGCAATCAATAATCCTAGTTGTCTCCTATGTACTTCGTTAACGTCTAAAAAACCTAGTATCCCAGCCGTCCAGTGATACTTACCAGAAACTTGTGAATTGCATAGCTGAGAGACAATATTATGGTGATGAACAATGCAAAAATATTGTAAACCAGTTTGATGATGATTTTAGTGTTGATTGTAAAAAAAACAAAATATTTGGTGGCATAGGTCGTGTATCAACGTATAACCCAAAAAAAGCATATTGAACTTTTAAAAAAGAAACACGAGGAAAACATAAATGAGCCATTTGGAAGAAGCATGTACGTCAACATCGGAAAGTATATAAAAGAACACTGTTTTTTTTTGTAACAAGCCAGGTACTAGAAGAGTTAAATTAAGAAAAGTGTCGACTAATGATGCTGGAAAAAACTTATGCCATACTGTTGAACTAAATAAAGATGACATTTTCGAGTACGGTTTAGCGAAGCAGTAGACCCTAATGACGCTCATGCAATTGACGTGATGTACCACACTAAATGTTGGGCAATAAATGTCACTAACGTCCTCCGACCGAAGATTACGGACACAAATGAACAGAATAAGGATGTTGCTTCAATGGCAGCATGTGTGGAGTTTATAAGTATATTGGAGCAGGTACTGTCTTCAGGAAAGATATTTGGTTTGAATGTCCTGGAAGAAACGTATTTAAATATTTTGCTAACAATTTACAACATAATGCTATTACACGCCAACAACTTAAAGCTTTCATTGAAACAGAACTATCAGAGAAAGACATTGAATTCTCTCGTCCAAACTAGGCTAACAAGCTTCAAAGAGTTTCAACGAAATGTACTAGAGACAAACTAATTACTGAAGCGGAAAGTTGTGTCGATGAAATGATGAGAGAATTGAATGTATTATTTGAATCTGTACGCATCATAAGAAAACACATTTTGAATGCAAAATCATTGAATATTGATGGGGTTATTCCAGAAAGTCTCCCAGAAAAGAATACCATTGATGAAAACCAAATAACAAAGAACGAAGATATAGAGAGACAAGCAATATGTCGCAGATGTTCATGTCAAACTGTCTTTCTCGAAGACAGGTAGAAAACAAAAGATCTTTAAGTATTTATCACAGTCGAGACCTACCTCAGGTGGCGTGTGGCCTAACCATTCATAATACATCACGAAGTCAGTCTTTAATCAAACACATGCATACCGTTAGGTGGGGTATTGATTACTCACGGGTCCTAAAAATTGAAACAGATATTGCAAGAAGTGTGGTTAATAGGATTATTAGAAATGATGGCGTTTACATACCACCAGATTTGGTAAGAGGTTTTTCATTGTGCAAGGATTTATTGACACTTGGAAAGTTTTTCATGGGACGGCTGTAACTGTTTACCAAAATGTAAAAGTCTGATCGACATGCTCGAATATCATTGGCTCATTAAAGGAATCGCCATTACCATCTTTTGAAGATGCCTTATCATAAATCCTTTCTTGTACAAAACCTACGAACTGGAATACATGTTATCCACAACCTTTTGTTTCCAATATTATCCAACAATACGGTGACTTACTTCACAAGGCAATATGTTTTAACAGTGTTCGGTTTTTATTACGAAATTCAATATTACATGGTAATGAGTTCCCTCCTCTCCCACATGGATTGGATATAACAGTTATTTATGAGATGTAAAAAGGGTTTCCAAAGCTTCCTTGGTGCCAGAAATACCAGAGCGTGCAACTAATAGTTCTGTTCAGTTAACTATTTTGAGGCCACTTGAAAAAGTAAACAAATCCCTGAATAAAACGGCAAACAAAGTCGTTGTTACAGCTGACAACCTTTAAAGCAACTTGAAATGACAAAAGATTGCAAAGGCAAATGGATATTAAAACCTGGTGAGCTGCATATAATAATAGCTCAACTTAGAACAATTGATGAATGCGTATGTGGAACTGGAATACCACAGCTGTGGTTGGAATGTGATTTATACTCCTCGGTGACTATTAAACAAATACTAGAGGGAAGACATAACGAGAGGTATTGAAGCCCATTTAACGACTGAAACCACATTAAACATTCTTCTTCTAGAAGAATTTGACACGGAATAACCGGGTAGCAGCCTCTACTGGACGAATTGGCAGTGAGTTTATAAACAAAGAATGAAACCAATATTAAACAAAAACATGATGCAGTAATTTCTCTCATTAAAGAAAATAGGATACTTGAAGAAATTAACAAATTTGTGAATTCCAAAAAATCAGGGGAACCAGTCTTCAGACGGCGTGTACATATATGGATATGGTACAGTCTATGTTGTGCAGAACTGTTAGAACGTGTGATTGGAATCTCAGCCAGGCTTCTCTTCATGACTTTCTGAAATATTGCTTTGCTCTTAATAGACTCAATTATGCACGGATGATTTCACTGTATCTTACTAAGATGGATGTACTACAATTAACACATCCAGATATCTGGAGAAACTTCATAGAGGGAAAATGGGTTGTCAATCGTAATATAGTACCCTTCTGTACCCTAGGTGCAGATGAGCCTTACAGCACCGAAACCGAAAATTGAAAGTACAAGGAGGAATGGTAGGTATTACACAAAATGATAATGCCAGACATCGTTTCTTTCTTGTAAATTCTGAACTGAACAGAACTTCAAATGAGACTGAAATGTTGCTTGGTATGAAAACTGTTGGGCAGACCAATCACCACGGGCTTCTAGATACTGCCCAAAAACGCCAGGATCGCAATGTATTGAAACTGAAGATGCATTTATAACTTCTACCAATCCTTCTCAGTGTAAAAATTAACAACTCACCCACATTCTTACACAAAGAGTTTCCCGGAGGACGTGCAAGAGTTTGTATGTAACATAGCAGAAGTGGGTAAAAAGTTGGAGGAATCTTTTATGGCAGAGCGTATAAATAGCAACATTCACTTTTGGTCTAAAATGAAGAAATATCCTACAAACCCTTGTAAAGAGTCAGCAAAGAAGGTGAAAGTTGTCCTTAAAGACAAAATTGTATCTATGAAAACAGACCTCACGCTTATGTCTAGGCTATTGATAGCAGTTCGAAGCAGAGACTATATTGACATAAGTTCAATCTAAGCAACTACGAATTTTCATCCCTCCCAAAATCATTGTTTGCTAGTGATGGGAAAATGAATCACTGTTCCAACAAACCAAAACTTGCAGCGATTTTGGAATCATATGAAGAACAGATTGAAACCAGCTCACTACTATCACATCCAACAGATGATGCACATGGATCGGACCTAATCGCGGGTATATTTGATAGAATGGCTGTACTTCACACTTACAATAAGCCTAAAGTAAAAACGGGTCGTGATCTTGAAATGCACTTAAGCAAGTGGATTAGTGAAAAATTCAATGCATACAATTCAGTACATATTGTGTTTGACACGCATAAGGACGATTCATTAAAAAATGAAACGTATTCGGCACCGGTACAAAATAACACCTGAAATGATAGTTAACAAAGTTTCAATGAATAATTTGCTTGCTCAAAATAAAAACATTACAGAGTTTATATCTTATATACTACAATGGGGAGTGAGTAATAACAAGAAATGTATAGTTAGTTGGCAGAATCAAGCTGCATCCTCAGATGGAACAGATGTGTCAAGCCTTCGAACCACACAGGAAGAAGCAGATATAAAAATCATACTTCAGGGAGTATACATAGCACAGCAAGGCTACAGAACAATGCATATTTATTCGCCAAACACAGGTGATTTCCTCAAATGACATCACAATTATGCTTGGGCAGGGAATGAAAAGGTTTGTTGACATAGTTCCTATCCACAAGTCACTGGGATTACGAAAATCTGCTGCTCTCCCTGGTTTTCATGCCTTATCTGGTTCAGATGTCACTGGGTCATTTGCCAATAAAGGCAAGCTTAAGTGGTGAAAAACATTCAATACCATCAATGATGACCTACTAAAGGCCTTAGCTAAGCTCGGCATAACACCAAATCTTCCAGACGCTTTGGAGTCGTTTGTTTGTCAACTTTATATTCCTAAAACTACAATGAGTGAGATTGGAGATGTGCGATAGTGGCTTTTTAAAAAAAAAAACAATGTCAAGATGAAAATCTTCCACCTACAAAAGCCGCTCTAACTCCTGCACTGTTAAGAGCTCATCAAGCACTTGAGTGGAATCAAGATATCAAACCAAACCCAGTCATACCGTCACAACTCAGCTTCGGATGTACGTACAATAGAGGAACGTTTGAGCCAATCGCGTGCACCTTGCCTTGTGTTCCAGACCTTATAGCAGAGCTTTGTAGTTGCACATGCTCCCAACGTCGCTGTTGACCACAATGCACCTGTCTCTGTATGGACTAAAATGCACAGAAATGTGCAGATGCAGGGGCGATCCAGAACTATGTGATAACTTTAAGGATACAGAAGACATAGATGAATGCAATATATCAGGTACAGAGAGTGAAGACGAGATTTATGATGAAGATTGTAACTGATAAACTGTTCTTTAGTAAAACACAGTAGACATTTGCTTCGTATTTGTATTACCTTGGAAGTCTAATTATCTCTTAGTTTATCTAATTGTTTTGTAAACTTAACATTTATATATTTATAAATAAAAAATAAAAAAACCAAACCCTTTGCGCTTTTAGGAAAACAAAACCTTAAATACTTCATTAAAACCTCAATTTATATGTTAAAGGTCAACCGTACACAAAATATGAAGGATTTTTATTATTTTTACTCTGTTACAAAATACCCTAAAACATTTTTCGAGTAGAATTTAATACTAAATACTTTTAGTAATAGGTCACTTTGTCATAAATATGGTATTTTACGAGATAATCATGAAAAAACAGTACAATGTACGGTTTCGGCGGCCATTTTGTTTTTAGTGTATAAGATTAATATGCCACTAGTGGTTACTGCCACCATCCAAACACCGATTATCCATGTTACAACGAAGAGATTGATACCACTCCCATGCTTGTGTCTTCAAAAATCCCACGGATGTACACTTGCAAGCCGACTAATTAGCAAAATCTTATAGTCAGGACATCGTGAAGTATCAAGTTCATACATAAATACACAATTGAAAAATGTTTTAATTAACACCGCAATAGGTCTACAGGCCTTTCTCTCTCCTTTATGGAATAAAGTGTACTGTGACGACCTTGGTGATGATACTTAAAAAACATACTTATATAAAATTAAGCCAATATTTAACCTACTGTCAAGAATTTATTGTAGTGGTGATGTGATATAGATCTGTTGTTTTACATAATGCTTTTGTTTTCACAGCCTCCATCATATATTTTTCGTGTGTTTTTCACCGTATATAATATGGATACATTCTTACTACTAGGTACATCGTACTTTTTGTCTTAATCTCGAAACATATGTGACGTTATCCATCCACTACTGTAGGTATATAATACAGGACACACTTATCTAGGTTACATGAATTAGAATGCTTGATTCGCCAACTATAAAATCATAGCTATATACCGCGTGCCATCTAACTAACGGTGTTTCTTCACGGTATTAATTTAATGTAAATTACTCACATCTTCCTAATACAGTATGGACTCGAACACAATTTCCCTTTTATCATATTCCAAATTAGGCATATTACGCACTTTTCTTATGAATAATCTAAAAGGCATGTAGTGAAACGGGAACAATCTGATTTATGGAAATAGTTTTGAACCCTTACGTTTCTTGTTTGTTGGCGTTTAATTAACCGACTTACGGATAATTTTATTTGAAATTGTAAGCGTTACTATGATTACCCGCAGTCTCTTATTAAAAACCCTTTCACCTTATTCTACTACTATTATCACTCATCACATAGTTCTGAACTGCTGAGTATGACGAAACTAATATGTGAAAAATAACAGTAATTAACAACATATAATACAATTGCTTACATTTATATTTAAAAATCATTTACGATATTTTAATTAATTTGACATTTAAATTTCATGAGATGCCGTGTAAGTTTAAAAAATAAGAGTCTAAAATATTAATAAAGTGTATAACAATGATAATAACTTATTATATAGCAATATATGACCTCGCTAATTTAATTCCAATTATAATAATAACACAGTTAACATAATTGCTATTACAGTCTATTACATATGCATTTATCTACCAGGTTATCTATTTCTAGACTGTCCAGGTGGTAATTATAACCATTAAAAACGTTCCAAACATTTAGTAGACCAAGGAATCGATTTTGAAATATACGGGGAACAGTAGGTACCAATGCTTTTCGCCTTTCACAATCATATGTATGATATTAAAACGTCCATTACATTTACCGTTGCATCCAACAATACAATGTTATCGAAAATGTAAGGTTTAAATGTTATCGCAAACTTTCAACATTATTCTATTTCCATTTGTGTACGTTGGTAAAAAATTTTCTATGTGATTGCCATCAAGATGTTTTCCAACAAGGAATATGAATTTACACAATGGATCTAAATGTGAAGCCTTTCGTTTTCGACATTTTGTTCTAATTAGGTATAGTATGGATGGTGCATGTGTGGTGATTGAGAACAAATGGTATTAATCCACCAAAGAGTTAACGAGATAAACATATATCTCCATTGTATTATTTAAAATGGCATTTATTAATTCAATGAGAGTTAACGTGTTTAAAAGTCAATGACAAGTAAACTTTAAACAAATAAATGTTTATATAGAATTACGTTCACATTTTCCCAAAGGCCAATAAGTACAGTATTTCTTTCTTTGCATGCCTACATCGTAATGTTAATAAATTTCAGTAAATCAATGAATCACAACTGAACACGTTTCTACTATTACTTAAAAAATTGAGAATAAGGTTAATATCTCGGTCAATATATATGCATGTCTTTTGTGTTTATATTACTCCACATTAAATCTTAATGGCCACACTTTAACTAATGTAACGTTATACTAAAATTACTGGTCATACTCTCATTTTAAAATGTGTAATGGGGATTTCGAAAGTGACATTCTCACCAGCGATTTGATCACTAAGATAAAAATAATTATGGACGTAGCGGACAGAGAACATTTCATTTTTAATAACCACATGAAATCGAAGCTGTTATGGCAAAAGAAAAGAGAAGTTAATTAAAGGGTATTAATTATATGTCAATAAGTCGTAACATTAGATAATGTTTTTCAGTGTTTTCTTTTTAGGTAGGTATTTTAAGTAATTGAGTTTTAAAATTAAATAATTCCGAAACCATGGGAAATTATTATTATTATTGAACCATATAAATCTTAACTATTTATAGTTATAATATTATTAAGAGGTTGAAAAAGAAGAGAATAGACAGAATTTGCTTTATATACGTGGCAGAAATATCACGTATTCTCTCGCACAGTCCGTTACTTAAATTAGTCCCCGGAGGTATGGTAGTCACGTAATTTCTGGGTAAAGTTCCATCGATTAGGACGGTGGTTATTAATTACAATGTTGGGCATACGGCACAATCAAAGTTAAGTTTTTGTTACGCTGAAATTCCATACATATGAGGGTGTCCACGGATGAGTGAATATTTTAAAACTTAATCCTTCGTTTAATGGAAAATGAAGCGTTTCCCACGTAATCTTTCTTTTGTTGTTAATGTTTAATGGCTTTTAAGACGGCCCTTTTACCGGAAAAATTAGTTAGATTGTCAATTTGGTCGTACGCGAATGCGGGAGATTGTTTTATTAGACTTTTACAATAAATATAAACCGTTTGTGACGCATATATATATATATATATATATATATATATATATATATATATATATATATATAAAGTAACCGGCATACAGTTGGATACGGAAAAAATTTTATTATTCATTTCTAAGAAAATTTTATTCTTGATAAAAACGCCTGCTCGATCGCAAACCTAAAATGGACTTGCAAAAATATGAATATCTCGTTTCTTATACGAGGAGATTCGAAAATGTAAATGCGGCTCAAGAGTCAAGTTTATTTGCAAAATACACAGAAATGTCTTTTAAAAAGTCCATTTGGTTTTCGACAGCACACATCAAGAATAAAATTTTCGAAATAACAATAATTTTTTCATTTGTATCAAGTTTATACACACACACACACCACACGCACACGCACACCACACGCACCACACACACACACACACACACACATATATATATATATATATATATATATATATATTATATATATATATATAACACATATGCAGGGACCTCCTTAAAGTTGAACACATAAACATTTTTATTATTGAAATTTCTAAAAACTCTATTGGTTCCTTCTGCATGTCTGCAACCAAAAAATTCATTGTGACATTTGTCACGTGACCATAGATTTGGCGGAAATTTTAAAAATGTTACCTGTGATGCCGAAAAATGGATCAAATAGACAAGATATCGAAAAATTGTATAGAACAAGATTTTATGCTGTTTCGTAATACAAGCAGAGGGGAATAAAAGGTATTTTTTTTTCTGATTTGGTTGAAAATTGGTATATGGGGTCTTTGTTGCATTCTAAATACATTTTCTTAATACAATTTTTCGATATCATGTCAATTTGACCCATTTATCGGCGTCACAGTTAACATTTTTCAAAATTCACGACAAATCTATGGTCACGTGACAAATATCACAATGGATTTTTTTTGTTATCAGACACGAATATATATATATATATATATATATATATATATATATATATATATATATTTTGTACCATACTTCAAATTCAGCATTGCATTTACGGGCTGCTGTAAAACGCCCAACACTTCTATTTAAACACAAAACTTTCACTTTTATGATATATAACCCTATTAGCTCGGGCTTAAACGAAGGTATTAGACGCGATACTTCAACTGCATGGTAAAAACCGATTTTTTTAATTAAAGTCATATAAAAACGAAATTTTGAGTTAAATGAATTTTTATTATACTTCATTTACTTTCTTTTATTCCAAAATATCTGAAAAATTACTTTAGTAAGTAGGTATACAAATTGTATTTATTAATAATTTATTTATTTTATAACCAAGTTATAAATGTTCAATTTTGTTGCTTCATCATATGTATTATCGCGGGAGTTTGATACAGTTTCACTTTTTTTACGTTTTTAATTAGTCTTTCAAAGAAACTAACGTAATAGTATTTTGCAACTCTCTGTTTTTATCTATCTTAATTGCGTTTCCTATAGGAGGAACAACTACCACAATTACGTTTTTTCTATATTTAGATTTAAGTAAAAACGGATCAATATAAAATAAAAAAGCAATTAATGCATATGATTTCTCCCACCATGTTTATTAAATGAAATAGCTACGGGCGCTTTTGACGACTGGTTGTTGAACGTAAAAACCCTACAATATTCATGATTGCCAGTGTCACATCTTTCGGTCGCCATACGTTGCATTGGTCGCCAAGCTATATATATATATATATATATATATATATATATATATATATATATATATATATATATATATATATATATATATATATATATATATAGTCTGTACCGTACTTCAAATTTAGCACGGCCAGCATAAGGCAATGTATTTCTTATGGGGAAATTTTGCACAGCGTTGTCATTTTTCTTTTGCCTGAGTCGTTATTCTGACCGACACAAAATGCTAAGTAAAATTAATTGGTATAGAAATAATTATTACAATAATTAAGTTTTACTTAGCTTTAATAGCTTGAAAATGTCAGTGCAAACGGCCACAAAACAATTAAATATTAAATCAGATAATGCAAACATTTATCTTATCATTAATTTGTTAATGACCAAGCAATTAAGATAGATAAAAACAGAGAGTTGCAAAATACTATTACGTTAGTTTCTTTGAAAGACTAATTAAAAACGTAAAAAAAGTGAAACTGTATCAAACTCCCGCGATAATACATATGATGAAGCAACAACATTGTAACATTTATAACTTAGGTTTAAAATAAATAAATTATTAATAACAATTTGTATACCTACTTATAAATAATTTTTCAGATATTTTGAATAAAAGAAAATAAAGTAATAAAAAAAAAATTCATTTAACTCAAAATGTCGTTTTTATATGACTTTAATTAAAATCGGTTTTACCATGCAGTTGAAGTATCGGTCTAGCACCTTCGTTTATGACTAATAGTTATATATCATAAAAGTGAAATTTTGTGTTTAAATAGAACGTTGAGTACGTTTGCAATACAGCACGTAAATGCAATGCTGAAATTTAGTATGGTACAAATATATATATATATATATATATATATATATATATATATATATATATATATATATATATATATATATATATATTATATATCAAAAATCCATTGTGATATCTTGTCACGTGACCATAGATTTGTCGGTAATTTTGAAAAATGTTAACTGTGACAGATAAATGGGTCAAATTGACATGATATCAAAAATTGTATTAAGAAAGTATTTAGAATGCAACAAAGACCCATATACAATTTTCAACCAAATCAGAAAAAAATACCTTTATTTTGCTTGTATTACGAAACAGCATAAAATCTTGTTCTATACAATTTTGATATCTTGTCTATTTGATCCATTTTTCAGGCATCACAGGTAACATTTTTAAAATTTCCGCCAAATCTATGGTCACGTGACAAATGTCACAATAATTTTTGGTTCATGAATGCTAGAAGCGAACCGCCAATAGATTTTCAGAAATTTCAATAAAAAATGTTTCATGTGTTCAACTTTAGGTCTGCATATGTGTATATATATATATATATATATATATATATATATATATATATATATATATATATATATTGTTTGTGTGTTGTTTGTTTGTTGTGTTGTGTTTGTGTGTGTGTGTGTTGTACAGTGACGGCATAAATTGATACAAATGAAAAAAAAATTATTGTTTATTTCTAAGAAAATTTTATTCTTGATAAAAGTGCCTGCTCGATCGAAAACCTAGAATGGACTTTTTAAAATGACATTTTTGTGTATTTTGCAAAATAAGGGTAGATCGTCCACAGCAGGAAAAATAGCAAGCCTCACCGAGAAAATGGAAAATGGGAAAGTAGCCGTGAAAGAAGTCAAATTGGTGAAAGTATACAACACCAGATATAAACAGGAGACCAGACAGCAGTACATCAGTTCGATTCGGAGCCGAGCAAAGCAGTTAAACAGAACCTGAAAATAGCAAATAGACATGAGTCAGAGACAGCAGCACACGCGAGACAACGCCCAGAGAAACAGCGGTTATTGCATACTACACTGGGGAAACCTGAAATTAACCATATATATATATATATATATATATATATATATATTTAATATCAATGCCGTGTACAACAAATTTATACCTATATTTAATGTAATAGTCGTGATTTTAATATAAGAAAAGCTATCGAGACAAACGCATTACTTCTTACGAAAGCGTGTGAGTAGACTACTTAATGGAGAAATTAAAGGATACTCAATTGGAATTTGATTGCCAATACTATTTCCTAAGCACGATGATTTCGTTAAAATTTGTTTAAATAGCCGTTGTTAGTACTTAGTGCGGTGTTTCTCCATCATAGCTGATATGATTTACCGTTGTTGGTTGTTGTTAAACTTGTTCGCCCCGCTAGAGAACTCAACACGTGACGAAACGTAATATGATAACCCCATTTTATTCATTTTATTATAATAGATAATGCTAGAGAATTATCGAACACCTGACCAGACGATGTTGGGAAAATTCTCGAAATTCAATTTTAGACCTGACTAACTAATGATTACGATGTGTAGATAAATATTCGGCTATGAGAAATAGATATTGTCAGACCTATCGCGTGAGTGTGTCACCGTTTGCCGGGTAGATTAGTTTTGAATCTGTAACGAGAACTGTTTACATTACTTTTGCAAGAAACTGTGTTTTAACGTTTTCAGGTGTGCTTAACTTAGCCGGATAATTTAGAATTGCTTGTTTACCAACTGATTTCTTTATATATGTAGGTAACTTATTTTAATTGTACGAATTTATTAATTTTAAGTGAAATCTGCTATGATTCACGATACAATTGTGTATGTGTATATTCCTTGTTTTTAGTTCTTGAAATGGTCCAACTATTGCTCTAAGTTTTTTGCAAAAAACTTTCACTTAGTTACCTTATTAAACATCAAAGATCACAAATATCTATCAGCACAATTAAAATATTTTATTTCTCTAAATCTATCCTAGTTTACGATATCATGTTTTGGGGATTCATTTTTTACATAAAAGATGTTTCCGTAACACAAAAGCAAATAATTAGATGTATTGTGGGCGGGCGGGCGAGCGGGTGTGTGTTGTGCCTGAGCGCGTGCGTGCGTGTGTGTATGCTACTATTTTATTGTGTTTATGTGTACTTAAAAGGCTTTACTTTTTTCTTTAATTTTATAATTTTGTACGCACTTTAAACTGATTTAATTGCGCTTTGTTGTATTTTAATATTTACGTTTATTTTACTTTGATTGATACATTTCACTTGTGAAATTGCTTACTAATGAATCAACAGCTGGATTTTCTTGATGAATCTTTCCTAGTTAGTGGATTGAATTAATGCGTAAAGCTCAATCTTAAATTGAGTAATTTTATTGTTTTCCTGCCCCACTATGATGTAACAATTTCATCCATTCTTATCTCATACAATTAACATAGCGTAGGCTACCACTAGAAGGTCAATTATTCTTATCATATATGAGTTTTGCGAGTAATTCAATATAACATAATATAATTCAGTATTTTTAAATAGATTTTAAGCTTTTAATTATTAAGTCTAGCATTAATGGTATGTGGAATAGAGCAGGCTAGAGAGATTCCACTATTGGAGACAGTATTCTTTTTTTTAAATTACAATTTCTGTAATTGCAATTTTCAGGGGATAGTGATTTTACAGCGTGACCAACATTATTTCAAATTACCCTATTGTAAGATCTCGGTCTTCCACTTTTCGGCTCTTGTGCGATGATAAACAGTTCTGCGAGAAATATTTTGATTTTCGAACATGCGAACTATTTCACGCTTAGGCATTTGCCCAACGAGACTGTAAATACTTTTACGAAGATCTAATTTGTAAGCCATTTTAGTACAACTGATTTCTAAAACTGAACTGTCAAAGTGAAGACAAATTTTCAGAGAATTTTTGTTTCCAAAGCCAAATATGTTGTCATTCTCGCGTATTTTACATCCATTGAATTTTATGTCAAAACTGTTGAGACATACGTTATTCAATTTAAATATGTATATTTTGGGAGGAAATATGTTCTTCCATATATAGGTGTTGTTTTAACCATTCCATAAAAATAAAAATTCAATTTGAATGAGTAAATTTTGAGAGGGAATGTGCTCTCCCATGCATAAATGTTATTTTAACCAATTTATTATTTTAATAATGAGAGGTATTTTATAGTGAAGTTAAATTAAAAACTTCAAAAACGTTTTAAAAATATTTGTTAGGTTAGAAAAAAATTTTATTACCTAATGAATATTAGTAAATTTTTTATAACCTAACAAATTCTTAAAATATGGAATGGTTACAATAATATTTATGCATGGGAGAGCACATTTCCTCCCAAAATACACATATTCAAATTTATTTTTTATTTTTCATTATTAAACTTAACAATTAAATTACTTTAGTTGACAAACAAGTTTTAATTTATTCAGATTAAATATTTTTGGTCAAGTCAAGATTTTGGCGAAACGTATACAATACTTTTTTAGTTTCCTTTCTATACTAATTTCACATTTTTCAACAATAATATTTCTGCATTTTCTACTTATTTGTGAATATAAAGCAATCCTAAAAAACAACATCCGACATCAACAACCATCTAGTTATCCTTTATGTTTACTGTAGTGTTACTTTTTCTTTTCTCATCATTGTCGTTTGTTACTTTTTGTTATTGTTCATTACTTTTTTCTGTTGTTGGTTACCAAATAGTATCTACTACGAATTATTAAAATTTATTTTGTTTGTCACTCTTTTTTAATTAAAAATTCGTATCATTGTCAATGTGAAAGTTGAATTAAATAAAATTAAATGTTTTAAAATGCATAAAAATTATAGGGGGTTCCAAAAAAATCGTTTTAGTCGATTTTTTGAAAGTTTCGTGTTCGATTATTTTTATGTTAACATATTTGGCATCGGTGGAAAAAACTACTAACGTTTGCTAATTTGATCGACTTTCTAGCTTAAACAGTAACAGTAACAATAGTCGCACACCACGATATCCAGTGTACTAAAAGTTTTTGCAAAAGAATTGTTTATATCGGATATTTTAAATTAATTTGCTTGAAGATGTATATTGTAGGTGAACTCAATTTGCACCCCAGAAATTATTTTGGTTAATTTTTCTTGCTGTTTTCAATTTCAATTAATTTTCGTCAGCACAAAAAAGTATTCCTTATGTCTACCAGGTATTATAATAACATTATTAACATCTTTTTTTTTATGATTGTGGACCTGAACAGGCTAAATTAGGCCAATCGTGCTAAAGAACTCAGGAACACTTAGGAGGATGGATAGAGGGATAATGAATTGCTGATAGATGCCTATGAACAGCTACCTTAAATCTTCTCATATCATAACTGAGAGGAAAACAGGAACTAGGGAGGTCATTCCAGAGTTTACAAGCCGTGTAGAAAAATGTGGATTACGCCCGTTTGGTACGACAAGTGGAGATTTATACTGCATACTGATGATGTGAATGAGCGAACCAAGTGTTTCTCGCAAAGATGGCTCGAGATGGTATCAAAGAATATAATTCAGCAGCACAATAACCGTTGTAATAACGATAATACAAAGAAAGAACTGAAACCATCCTTCTATGCTCAAGGGACTATATGTGAGAAGTTAAAGACGGGTCATTTATAAGCCTAATCGCTCTCTTTTGAATACGATCAACGATATCAAGAGCGTATTGGGGAGCACTAACCCAAAGGTGAGAATTTTATTCCAGATGAGGCCGAATTTGGGCATTATACAGCAGAAGGAGTTGTCGAGAGGTAAAGTACTGCACAGATCTGTACAAAAAGCCTATTTTACGAGCAGCTGTTTTGGTAGCTGACAGAAGATGGTCAACCCATGAGAGATTTGAAGATACAGTCATACCCAACAGAGTAATAGAGTCTGAAAACTTAAGAACTGAGCCATTCATACTTACAACAGGAAATGATCGATCTTTTTGGCGGACATAAGGCAACACTGAGTTTTGTTAGCATTAAATTTAACTAGATTATTGCTTCCCATTCGAGAATACGTTGAATGTCTTTGTTGATTGAATTTGCCATTTCAGCTTTAATTTCTTGATTTGACATAGAAGGTGAATTATCACTATGAGTAGACTGAGATTAACTACAGTGAAGAGTGCTATCGTCAGCAAAGCAATGGATGGGGTTAGTTGTTGAAGAAATAAGGTCATTTATGTACAGCAGAAAAAGTGTAGGGTCTATAACGGATCCCAGTGGCACCCCGCGTTAATGCTAACTTCTTTTGAAAAAAAGCCATCAACTACAACACGTATTCGTCTTTTATCAAGGAAACTAGAAACCCAGTTGATGAGCGTATCATTTAACCCAAACGAGGTGAGTTTGGCAAGTAAACACTTATGCCAAACTTGGTCAAATGCCTTTGAGATATCTAAAGCGACTACAACTGTTTCACCGGACTGCTCTACTGTATTGTTCCAAACTTGGGTCACATATGAAAGAAGATCGCCTGTTGAACGACTTTGCCTAAACCCATATTGGTGGTCACTAAGGAGTTTGTTAGTTTCAAGGAACGTGAGCAGTTGCTGATTGATGGCTTTTTCCATGATTTTAGACAAAATGGAAGTGATGGTAATTGGTCGGTAGTTTGAGGGATCGGTCTTATCGCCTTTTTTGGGAATAGGTTGAACATTTGCTAACTTCCATGATGAAGGGAATTCCCAGAAGACATAGAGATCGTATAGAGCTTAGATAGGACTGGTACTAGTTCGGGGAACATTTCTTTAAGACAATAGCTGGGATACCGTCTGGGCCAGTCGCCTTATTGAGATCAAGCCTACTGATGATCGATTCCAAGAGCTTGTACCGAAAATGGATTGGTTTCATAGCGTATGAAGAAGAGTTGACTAGGGCACATCTTTTCCAGAATCATTGAGACACGAGTTTGATACAAACAAATCCACAAAAACATTGGCTTTGTCTACAGAATCAGCAACTACCGATCCATCAATAGATGTCAGGGGGGGAAATGAACATGCTCCAAAGTTTTTACTAATGGCTTTAGCTAAAGACCAAAATTTACGACTGCCCAAAGGAGATGTAGCTAGTTCATTGCATTTTCGTTGTTCGAACAACTTTTTAGTTTAAGTGATTTCACTTTTGCAGATACTTCTAGCACCAACGTATTCTACATGACTGTCGACTGATTTATTAGATTTCCATTTAATGTAATATTTATTTTTTAAAGATATTGCATCAGCATAAGCCTTATTGAACCAGGGTTGGGAACGTGAATCACCTATACGGTACTGACTTAAAACAATATTCACGCCATGGAAAGGTTGCAAAGAAATCCCGTAAATCACTCCATCGAGTTGACTTAAAACACCACAAGGTTCTATCGGTTTTGCGAACAACAGTGGAATTAGGTACAGTAGAAATGATTTTTATTAGACAATGGCCGGAAATACCTAAAGGCGAAAGAACGGAAGTTTTATAAACAAGAGGGTTTGATGTAAGAAAGAGATCTAGAAGATGTGGAGTATGGTTAGGTTCACCAGGGATTCTTGTGGGTTCAAATATCATTTGTGGGAGATCACATGAAATAGCAAATGTTTCTGCACTATGACCAGCGGGATTTGTAGTAGATGAAAACTCAAAGCCAATTTAGAGTTATGAACATTGAAATCACCTACCAATGAGATATCGCAAGATGGAAACTGAGACAGGAGAACGTCAACTTTCATACAAAGGTAATCGAAGAAGTCTTGAAAGTTGCTGTCATTAGGAGACCTATAGATGCAACAGTAGAATTTCACAAAATTAGGACCAGAATGTTTAAACCAAATCACGTCAAAATTTTTATTTTCTAAGGAAGAAACCCTCTTACAAGCAATTCTGTCCTTGATGTAGGCACATGCGCCTCCTTTATATCGAAAGTTAGAGTGAAGGTGGTATTGAGGAAATTGCAAGTCGGGTCACTCGGAGCTTTCAGAGGAGACTTGTGTTTCAGATAGAAACAAAACATCAGGTTGTAATTGTTCAAGATGTTGGTGAATAGCATTAAGATTAGACCTGATACCGCGGATGTTGCAGTAGTGAATCAGAAAGTTGATACTTTCGATGACCGAGGTCGCTTGGGCCCTGCCCTCCAGGAAATCCGAATGGTGCAGGATTTTACGTCCGGCATTTATTACCCTAGAAACCACAGCCATCTTATTTTTGAATTTGGGACTTTTAATCCGATAGGAAGACAGTGAGGGCGAGAAGGAAGAATAAGGATGTGAATAGATTAAGGATGATGGAAAATGTAACCGGCAGCCCTTACCGAGCTCACAAAATCGGAGACCCAATATTAAGGAGCCCATGCTAAGGGTGGTGGTACCTCCCCGGCTGGCATGGAGTTTACATGCCTACCACCTATCAATTAGTATGCATTAGTTTGTAAGGACTTTATTAAATATTTATGGTTATCTTTCAAAAATTCAGGATCACAAATTCGTTTTGCTCGATCCACTAAAGACTTAATTACACCAATTTTATGAGCTGGTTTGGTGGTTTCATAATTTATAACGGTATCTCGACTTTCTGTAAACCTTAAAAGATAGTGAATTATAAGTTTTAGATATTAATATGTCAATAAATAGTTAACCTCCATAGTTTCTCTTTCCATGGTAAACTGGACAAGATTGATTCATTAAACTTTAAATCAATGGAAATAAAGTTTGAAATCTCATGTCAACGTTAAAAAGCAAAATATACAAAATTGTGTGTGTGTGTGGTGTATGTGCGTGCGTGCGTGTGTGCGGGTGTGCGTGTGCGCGTGTGTGGGTGTATGTGTATGTGTGTGTGTGTGTGTGTGTGTGTGTGTGTGTGTGTGGCTTGGTGGTTGTGTGTGTGTGTGGGTGTGTGTCTGGTGTGTGTGGTAGTGTGTGTGGTGTGGGGATGTGCTGTGTGTGTGTGGGTGGTGTGTGTGTGTGTGTGTGTGTGTGTGTGGTGTGTGGTGTGTGTGTGTGTGGTGTGTGTGTGTGTCCGTCCGTCGTGTCCGTGTCCGTGGTGTGTGTGTGTGTGTGTGTGTGTGTGTGTGTGTGTGTGCGTGTGTGTGTGTCGTGTGTGTGTGTGTGTTGTGTGTGTCTGTCCTGTCTGTCTGTCTGTCTGTGTGTCTGTCTGTGTGTCTGTGTGTCTGCGTGTCGTGCGTCTGCGTCGTCTGTCTCGTCTCGTGTTGTCTGTCGTGTCTGTCGTGTGCGTGTCTGCGTGCGTGCTGCGCGTCTGTCTGTCTGCGTGTCTGTCTGCGTGTCTGTCTGCGTGTCTGTTCTGCGTGTCTGTCTGCGTGTCTGTCTGCTGTCTGGTTGTCTGCGTGTCTGTCTGCGTGTCTGTCTGCGTTGTCTGCGTGTCTGTCTGCGTGTCTGTCTGCGTGTCTGTCTGCGTGTCTGTCTGCGTGTCTGTCTGCGTGTCTGTCTGCGTGTCTGTCTGTCTGTGTTGTCTGTGTGTGCTCGTGTGTGCGTGTTGTGTGTGCGTTGCGTGCGTGTGTGTGTGTGTGTGTGTGTGTGTGTGTGTGTGTGTGTGTGTGTGTGTGTGTGGTGTGTGTGTGTGTGTGTGTATGTGTGTGTGAGTTGTGAGTTAGTGTGTGTGTGTGTGTGTGTGGTGTGTGTGTGTGTGTGTGTGTGTGTGTGTGTGTGTGTGTTGTGTGAGTGTGTGTGTGTGTGTGTGTGGTGTGATGCTCGTGCGTGTGTGGTGTGCGTGTGAGTGTGTGTGTGTGTGGTGTGTGGTGTGTGTGGTGTATGTGGTGCGTGTGTGTGTGTGTGTGTGTGTGTGTGTGTGTGTGTGTGTGTGTGTGTGTTTAACTAAGATAATGAAATATCTCAAACGTGGTTGGATTTAGGTATAGGGAATACTGATACCAAACGAATTGGCTTAAAAAAATAAAGCGGAAAATGTAATAAAATACAAGGTGTTCTATTAAAAGTAAGCAAATTGTGCATGTTGGCATGTTTAAAACACCCTGTATGAAATATCAATGAGATGGATATATATGGAGTTGACGGGCAAGCGCTTATTGTATATTGGTTACAATTTCACGTCACTAGCTTCGTTATTCAATGTGGACTAGGATTTTTTCAAAATTAAAAAAAAAATCGAAATATCTCGAAAATACTTCATTTTTGGCATAGGACATTGTGCACAAATTTTATCTAGAATTTCATGTAGAATTCGAAAATAAGATAAAAAATATTAAGTTCCATTTAAAATAACAAAGTTGACGTCTACTTCCGGTATAACCGGAAGTGCCACATTCAGGACCATATTATATTTGAACTCAGCGTCATCCAAAACCTACAGCTTCGTAATTTCAGATTTTTAACATAACTGTATCCGCCATTACTTTTAATCAAAGCTCTTCGCGCAACACCCTGTATAGGGTCCAAATTATTGGCATTTTTTGTTTTGATTCAGAATAGCTGGCACAAAAAATTAATTGACAATAACTACGCATCAGTGGAAATTTACGCTTTTAATTGCTTTATAATGACCAGGACCTTTCTTGCTGCGGTCATATTCTGTATTAAATAAGATACTTCTGTCAGAATTCATCACCTTGAAGCAGGTTTCAATATCTCTCGGTCCCCCTTAATGAACCAATCTCCCACCTTTGGTGCTAGAAGTAAATGTAGCCCCCTCTTGTGGTGTAATTTAAAAGCCAACTAAGCTAATGGCAAGATCTTGTAGTATAACTAGAAGTTAGCATACAACTGCAACGCCATCGTGTGATGCAATTTGAAAGCTAGTAAGTTACTCGACAAATAAACCTAAAAACCCCAAAACATTCCAGAAAATATACCAAAGGAACTAAAACATGCAAAAATTTAATAGCTCGCAAACACATAAAAACAAGGAAGCCAGCAAACAAATAAACCGCCCAACACGTAAACACCGCAAACACGCCAACAGTAAATAAAAATAAAAAGTATGCGCCTAATACAAAACATGTAAGTCAGCGAATATGCAGTTACTCGCCGTCCAAACACGCAACCCCCGAAATACACAAAACAAGCATAAAATATATTAAAGAAGCTAAAACATGTAGAAAAACTAGAAGCCAACAAACACGCAAGCAACCAAACATGTAACATAGTAAACATGTGAACACACAAAAAGGCAAAACAAGCTAGCCGTCCATCAAACTCCAGTACCTTCAAACCAAAGAAGAGAGTGACAAACCAAATAAAATAAACTGGCAAACAAGTTACCATTTTTTGAATCAACATCCCTATTATTTTATGAATAAGCTGAATCCTTACGTTTTGTAATAAAAAAGTATATCCCATATTTGATTCTTATTTTTATTTCTAGGCGCATGTATTTAGGATGTTGATTTTTTGATCGAAGTGTTACTACGGTTTCGAGACTTGAGAGATAAAAGGACAGTTCAAGTACCAATTTTCCGCAATAGTTGCGGGACTGTTAGGTTGCGGTAATCACATATTCTCGTAGAATTTCTTAAAAACGCCTACTGTTTGCGATATAACTGTGAAAGAGGTATTTTGTTCTAATAAAGACTAAATTTGTCATAATTTTTTTTAAAATTATATTTGGGCATTTATCTTTTTTTGTTTTAATCTAGACAGTCCGTAAATTTTTTTTTTAGGTATAAGTTGTGTTATGAACGAGGTAACCTTTTTATTTATGTATTTAATAAAATTAATAATAATTTTTAATTACATATTTTTTTTAGTCTATGAATACCAATCTATTCACTGCTGATTTACTAAATAATATAGGTAGATAATTTTTAAACTGAAGCACGATTTACACGCATGTTTTATCTTTATTATTTAGTGAAGACATAAAAACATACCAGTTACAAGCTGAAATTGACAGTTCGGTTACTTGGTAGTGTAAGAAAGAATGTAGTATATTTGCATAATGGTAAACAACTCGTAGAAAAAGTATAGTGTAAAACTTGGGGTGCACGTCAATTACCCACTTATTCGAATTATGACCTAACCCTCGTTAAGATCTCTAGGTTTGAGATTTTTGTGCCATTATGCATTTATAGCTGTTTTAAATAGCACTTTCAATTCAGTGTCAATTGAAATGTTGCAATGTATACAATCTTAAATGTTTGGTATACTTATAATGAACGTTTTTTTTTGTTACGCCAGACTTAACGATACCACGCATAACTTCTAGCCGCTATGAAATAATTATAATTTATGCTGTTCTACATCCATTTTAACCAAAAAATTATGATATGCGTAATTAAACTTTTGAATTTGGAGTGATATTTGAAGTTAGATAATCAATATTTTAAACATTACACCACCGTATGACACGATTACATACCTTTCTATTTTGCGTTAAATGTGCACAAGGAACATTATGTCACATAGGTTATATTTTGTTTATTTTTTTTGGGCATATTATACAACTTTAACCTTTTGGAATTTTATAAAGTTTATTTGGAACCCTTTGAGTATCTCATCAACGGTTTATTATATTTAACTAAAATTGGTATCACCTTCTAAAAAGATCCAAGGAATACAAAAATGCAATCAGATTTACTGTATCATTTGGTTACACCGGAAATAAATACCAACTTTTCATTTAAATGGAAAATTTATTTTTACATTTTTTTAATTCCTTGTTTATTTGATAAAAAAGGAGGTCTAATTCAATTTTTTTGCCATGTTTGAGAAGTGTTTAAAAATTTGATTATCGATGTTCTTGGGTTATTACTAATGAAAACAAACCTCGGCAACATAACAATTTATTAATTTTAACAAAAAATAACATGAATTACAAAAATTATCATAAATGTTCAAATTTACGCCCTTCAGCTATCTGAAAATATCCTAATAATAATAATAAAAAAGTTGAAGAAAGGGGTTCCTACTTTATACTAACTTGTATAATTATTTTAAACAATATTCAACAATTTCTTCATATAATTATTTATATTGAAATGCGCAAAGAAAAAAATAATTATATAAAAGAAACTGCGTAATTATATTGTGTTTAAAACATTGTGCAATTGTATTCTATACTAAAAGCAAAATTATTGAACAACGAACAGGAATAGGTTAAATAAAAAAATAATAATAATTTGACATTCCCTTTTTAAAATTGCATAAACAAATATTTTGGTGTAGTAGTACTACCAAACTAATGAGATCATTCTTGTGCCTTTTTTTTAAAGAATTGTACCATAATTTAGGTCTCATCCGCATTTTTTTAATCACATGGTCTTAATCATCCTTTATTTGGTTGTTTTGTGGTATCCGTAAGTGTACTGTAACGCACTTTACTAATCAGGACATAATGATTTCACTTTTCTTGTATATTATTTCGTATTCAAAATGGATTTTCATAAAATAAAAGTATAAAATAATTTTTGTGGTGATGAAAGTTTTTTTTCATTATTACCCCA